>CM023490.1:74083899-74120760 GCA_013339685.2 Hyalomma asiaticum
GGCGAAGATTTTCGAGGTATTTTTGTTCAATGATGCGCACGTCTCCAAACCGCACCTTCAAGATGGAAATGGCATCGTCGTAACTACTGTCTGTCGTCAGAAATGCCTGCAGTAGCCTTTGCCGCCGGGCCGTCTAGCAGAGACCGGAGGTAGTGGAACCGATCGACGTTGCTAAGCCGTGGGTTCTCGTGCACTGAATGGCGGAAGAGGTCCCAAAATGGAAGCCATTTCGTGGGGGAACCGTCGAACCTCGTTAGGTCTATCTTGGGAAGCCTTGCTCCGGACACGGCGGAGGGTTCGCTCAAAGTTGCTGGATTCGAGGAAGAAGGGTCAGTTGGGCCATCACCATTTTGGCTCGAAGTCGCCGAAGTCCTTGTAGTCAGCTGCTGGATATGGTGCAGCAGAAGACCAACGCATCCTGCGGCCCGGTCTTCGCATTCAAGCACAGAGTCAATGTCCGCAGCCACCTCATCATCCATCATCTCTGCGTGTAGAGTTTCATTGGCCTTCGCGAGCTCATCGATGCTTTTGTCGATGCGCTGAAGAACGCTGCGAAGGCCCGCCACATCGAATGCTGCGCTGGCTAAAAGATCATTGGCTTCTCGGATGATCCTCGTGCTGTGTCGCCGTCGAGCAGCTCTCACATTTCGCACGCGTTCCATGGTCCTCCACGAAAGCCTGGTTGGGTTTCGGCACCAGTGTAAAGTCCGAGGACTTCGATGGATAATAACCAGGCTTCGAAGGGCGGCGTAAGACAATACGCCTGAAGAGCGCCGAACAGCGAGACGCCACGATGCGTTTATTCCAACAGAAAAACCAAGAATACACGTGCCACGCGCTCGCGATCCTACTTCTTCTTTCGCGCCCGCTCTTTCTTTTCTCTTTTTAACAGCTGCCATTGAGAAAGTATTTGAATACCGTGTAGTCGTGCCGTCTATGAAATTGAAGCAAAGATGTTTTGTTAGTATTCGCCAGCATTAACCAGTCTCTGCACCATTTATCTAATTGTATTAGGTCGTTTTGAAGCGCTAGGTTATCAGTGATATCGACGATTGGGTGATAAATGACACAGTCGTCCAAGAACAGGCGTATTTTTGATGAAATATTACTGGGCAGGTCGTTGATGTAAATGAGAAAAAGGAGTGGACCCAACGCAGTGCTTCATGGCACTCCGGATAAAACAGGAGATAAAGTTGATGAAGTATCATTTGCATGCACACGCTATATTAAGGAAATCTTTTATCCATTTGAAGACAAGGGGATTTAGGTTAAGTCGCGATCATCGCTATCAGTGCCATTGGGAAACACTGATATTAGGCTATGGTGAAAAAACTGCCGGAATTGCCCTTTAAGGAAAACCAGAGCTCTCACAGGAACTGTGCTTGTTGATGGTGAAAGTCTTGATCTTGTGCAAGCCTCTTATACTGCAGTCACGCAGGCATACCAAAAGTCCTTTGAAGTCAAGGATCATAGAGGATTCCCAGGAGCATTAGGCTGGGGGAGTTGTATCGATGCTACATGGTTTCTGTCAAAGCTTTTAACAGAACCCACAATGTGTGCTTGGTGCTTGTGTCGCTCCAAACGGGAGAAAATAAGTAGGCCATAAACGCTCTCATAAAATATTTGTGCGTGTTTTTTTCATCCAAGATAATTTTTCTTTGTGCACTGCTCTGAAACATTGGAACGGCTAGCAATGCAATGGCAGACAACGCTTCAGTACAGTGAAGTGTTGGGCTAGTTGGTAAAAGGTCATACTTGCGGAATAAAGCGTTGAAAATTTTGGAAGGAAAAGTGTGTACAGGACACTTTTCCTTCCAAAATTTTCAACGCTCTATTCCGCAAGTAAGACAACGCTTCTTCGTGAATATGTGAGCATTCAAAAATTTGGCATCGTTGATGCGAAAATGACATGACAAAGGCTGCCTTGGTGTGCAACAGACAAAACCTCATCGCCTAGCTACAGCTAGCCACCCTACCCCAGCAGCTGATCACGTCCCAATGCTGCTGCTACAGTGCAGCTGCCATCAGGCTTCAGGTGCGAGTTTCTGGTGTACATACGACTGGCTTTCAGTACATGGTATTGACTCCAAGGGAAAATTTTTTGCTGTTGGGTGTCACCTGGCAAGCAAGACTAGTCCCTTAGAGTCCCAAGGGACGTTAAGTGGGCACCCTCAGTTCAAGGCTCCTTGCCACTGATGCTTCCTAGGTGTACTCGTGTTCTTCGCGCCCACTCCTTTCAAGTAAAGAAGCAACTCGAAATTCTTTGAAAGTCCCTGTGTGATAGGGGTATTAATTATAGTTGGTTCATTCACTTTCACATAGGCCTTATGGCCTGCAATATAAGGTTAGTTACTGCTATACTTTGGTTCCATTGTTAGCATGTCCATGTAGGCTACTACAGAGGCAATGCCCTGCCTGTCCCAAGAAGAAATGGTGACATGGGTTCCTTGTAGCTAGGGACGAGCACTGCATGTTTCATGTTGCACCCTCTGCGTTTGAAGGTCAGCCTGGTGGAATTATGTATAAGACATTTAGCTGGCTAATAGCAAAAGAAGTACAGGCACTTTTGCCCTGCCTGTTGCCTTCATGAACGTATGTGAAACCCTATGCAGATAATGCATAACTAGGTCTAGCCCGTTTGTCTTGCCTTCTCTGGACTTTTTTTCTTTGTCCATTTCTGTTATGGGCCTTCTGTCAGCTGTATGAACACACGCCTGGAGAGCCATTGTGCTTAGCTTTCTGTACATCCCTCCTGTCTATTAATTGATTGGGATTACCTTCCCAAGAAGGCTGGAGGCTTTTTATGGTGCTGTCCGTCCAGCATATGTGATCTTGTGGAACAAACGTAGCTTGTCTAGGTGACACTGCTTGCTTTGGTCTTTCAGCTAAACAAAGATAGTTGGCAATCTCTGCTTTTTTCTAATTGTATATTCTAAGGGTTAAGATTTATAAATGTGCCAAATTGACTCTGCGGTAGAAAGCGAGGCGATGGTAACTATCACTTTTATTGCTTTCATTGTAACCGAAACGCAAGTCGTATATTATCCTGTTGTGACTGCTTTGCTATGAGGCTACAGTGCCTGGTGAATGAAATTCAGAACAAATGTGCAGTTCTTTGGACAAAGTGACCTATTTTAGAGTTATTTAAATTTTTAATGGCTTTGATTTTAAAGGAGGACTAAAGTGTAAAAGTTTAGTGTGTGCTGTGCAGTACTAAAGAGAAGCTTCCCTTACTGTGGGATGCCGTGGTGAAACAGTAGACTCAAAAAGGAAATGCCCGCAAATACCACCTTTCCCGCCACAGCATGTTTGGATATCTATTGTTTTAAAGAAATTCGTTCGCCTAATTTATATCTATAGGAATTGGGAGGTTTTAAGGATGTGTACTGTATCACAATAGTTAGTGTAAAACCAAAAACTGTAATATAGCAAAACTAAGCAGTTTTAACTATAGACATTGCTTTAACTTTTAGCGATCAACCTCTTACTGTTAACTAAACAGAACCACAATTCATGATCACCTCCTCAATCGACATATTTTGGTGCCACTCTTTAGTGTCACTTTTCAACAGCACCTCTAGAAATCATGGGTAAATAAGCCATGCGAGTGATCTGCATCATACTCATAATTTCCAATTTGTGCATATCGGTGTGGCTGATTGTTCTTTAGCTAGAGCACACACATTTCCATATTTTATTCCCGGACAAATTCATGTGACTAGTCTATAATAACTACAAATAACTTCCCCTACGCCTTCCTTGGCCTCATTGCTGTTAGCTTCATGAGTTTATGTCTGAGAATAAAACAAGCCCTTATTCTTTCCAATTTTGTTATGACAGCTTTCTGCCATATGAACAGTTGTGTTCAGCCTTGATGACTCTTATTCCCCAGGGAAGTTTCATTTAAACTTGGAATTTGCTGTTCTTACTATGAATGTTTGCAGGAACCAAAGTGCAGCTGCTCGAAAGAAAAAGAAAAGCTCCAAGAAATCATTGAAGTGCAGGCCAGTGAAATTAGCCGGCTAAAATTAGAACTTCAGCAAGCACGTGACTGCCTTGGTAAGTTTCTTCGTGAACACGGTGCTTTATTATCATCTTTGCAGCATTTTGAGTGTCGGCTTGGAAGAGAATAGTGGTTCTATTGCATTCTGCAAAACTTCAGGAGCTCAATAAATCTTCAAGGACTCCTTATATCGAATTTTCAGACATGAAATGAATGTGTTCTCCCACATTGCTTGTGTTATCTCACTTTGCAGGGAACTGTTAGCATATCGAGACAAAGCATTGTGTTCTGGGTGATGTATGGTAATAGTGTTGCAAAAGCGCTCTTCTTTGTTGACGATCACATGCTATTGCTGACTCACCCCTCCTGTGTCCTCCCAAAGGAAATCTTTTAATATCACAGGTTGTTAAATTTTTCAAGGTTTTATTTTTCCACCTTCTGTCATGCTGGAATGCCATTAAACCCAGCTGGTGCCTAGGCACGTAATCTCACCGAAGTTGGTGCCAATACTCTATAAAAAATTCTCTTGTAATGCTCCTTTATTTTAAAGCAGTCCTACAGTTGTGTTGCAGCTAGCTTCACTGCACCGTTTCTTTGAAGGAATAAAAGCTGCTCAATAATGAAGCAGAAGCAACAGAAAGAGAAAAAAAACCATGGCAGAGACCCAGAAAAAAAGAATAGTTTGCTCATGGGTGTCTGTGTAACCTTCTCCATTCCTGAGACTAAAGAAGATAAGGCAACTGCAAATATGCCAGTATTATTTCCATGCTTCTTAAATGATTGCATCTTTCCCAAGATCTTGTCCTTTAATAAAGACAGGAAGTGGGTAGTCGCACATCGGGTGGGTTATGCGGAATGTGTTAATCAAGATCGGTAGTTAATAAGTAAGCGAGCCGAGATTGTAGATGACTCTCTGTGTCAACACAATGGCGTGCACAAACTTAGAGGTTTTCAAGTCCCTTACTGTCATACCTTTGTTTGAGCAACTGAGGAGGATGTGCATATGCACTGCGCTCTTGATAGTTAACCCTGATGGTTCAAGCTTTCAGGAAATTCAAGCAGAGTTCATAGTCTTTTTTTGCTGCTATGTAGCAATGCATTCCAATGTTGCTCAATGCAAAGTACACTCCGTAAGTACTCTAATTCATACTTCTTGCTTATCCATGCCAAAATTATCTCAGTTACCTTAAGCATTATAACTGGGTTGCAAAATATGTCACTATTTGCTTTTTTAATTTCCTTTTTTTACAGATGCTGCCAAGATGGTTAGAAAGCAGCACAAAATCTGTCCAAATCTTCTGAAGCTGAAAATGTGGTGGCTTCTCAGAAAGTAAGTTTAAGTTCTGGCTTTATTTAAGCTTTTCTTATGGGGCACTTGCCAGAAATTGCACATGACTACTACCTTGTCTGATTTCTTTCAGTGTGGGTTATAAAACTGCATGATGCTTATTTTATTCTGTGTTCGCAACTTTGATGTGACCAAAGCGCTTTAATGAAAACAGTGATTTTGTTACGTACAGTATATAATTTGCTAAAACTGCACAAAGGTGGTCTTATTTTGTCAAGTTAGTGGCAATGTTACTTTCCTGAGACACTCCAGTCACTCATTCGATAGCAGAAACACTGAACATTCGTAAATGTTAAGTAACATAAAGATAGTGCAAAAGGCAAACTGGAACCCACTAACCAAGCAGTCCTTATTTGTGTGGCATACTTGAGTGCACAATAGGAAGCATGGAAAGCTTGGCAGTCTGGCCGCTGTGGCGAACGTGCATTGTAACAAGCGGGCTAAACCACCATATCAGCAAAGGCTAAGAGTTTCCAGGTGCTGTTGGTTTGTGACTACTCTGTATCACATCCATGTCATCTTATCTGTAGAAAAGCGGCAGCTACATTGTCAGCAACTTCAGCAACAGTTAATGCCATTAGCCCTAAATTCAGCCCCACACAAGCCAGTTGCTGTGAATGCCGGCAACCCAGCAGCTCTCCATATGCTCCACATAGCACAGCACATAGTGCTCCAACATTGAGATGCACCCTAACCACTGAGTTTTTACTCCTGCTTTTGGTGTTTCATGTATTAAAAAAAGCAACTGTTGCTTTCTGTTTACTCAGTGCTTATTAACTTTGCCCTCTGGCAATGTTAGTAGAAATTCGCGCCTGTGTGGATTTGAACCCAGCTTAATTGAGGCGGTGCTACACACCCCCGAGTCTTAACGACAAGGCTGGGCACATTGTGGCTCTAATAGATGTGGTGTTTCAGGACACCATTGTTAGGCGTCTGCTGTGGTTTCGTTGATGAAGACAAAGAGAAAGAAGGAGTGGACAACAAAACATTAGAGAAAGAGGAATAAGGTAATGGCGAGGAAGTTGAGGAAGAAGATGGCAAAGAAGTAGAAAGGAGGAAAGGAGGACGACAAATAAGATGAAGGAAAATATGAAGCAAATGACTGCCAAGGAGAGGAAGCAGGGAAAGAATAAAATGAAAGAGGAAGAGTAAAAGCAGCAGGGACAGAAGATGGAAAAAGAAGAATGAGAGAGCACGCAACAGTCTGTCACAGTGCTGCGTCCCCTGTGCAGGCCTGGGAGTTTTCTTATGTGGAAAGAGTGATGCACTTATGAAAAACAATTTCGTTGAATGAAACTTTCTTATGCTTTCTCTCCTATGTCCTTATGACGTAATTAGTCGGTTAGTATTGAACTCCCAGTATGCAACAAACTAACCAAAATATTTTCAAACCTGCTGTGTAGGATGACCAACGTGTGCTTTTAGTTCCCTCTAGCACAACACATATGCAGTGTTTGTAAGCTCAAAGTGGAGATATAAAGGAAGTACATTGAAAACCATAAAGTGCGACTGCCAACTTCATCTGCTCATACAAACTAGAAGGGTCCTCTTCTGCACAATTTCGCAGTTTTCCTTCATTGACTTCTCCCGTATCGCCAAAGTGCGTGAAGATTCTGTGAAAATGTCACTTGTGGCCAATCCTTGCTCTGTATGTACATTAATGATAACTCGTGGAGTTTTGCATGACAAAACCACAATATGATTGTGAGGCACACTGAAGTAAGTAAAGGGCTCTGGAAAGTTTGACCACCTAGGGTTCCTTTTACATGCACTGACATCACCTGTAAGCAACCATCTGCTGCTCTATTCCTCGAAGTTAAAGGGGCTTATGACACTGTTGCTCATGAAGCCATTCTCCGCGCATTAGAAGTCGTGGGACTTGGCGGCAGAATACATATGCGGGTATGCAGCTACCTACAGCTGAGATCTTTCTACGTGCGCACAGAAAATGGCACGACATCTGAGCATTACTGAAGCTGTGGAGTCCCTAAAGGCCGAGTACTAAGCCTGACACTTCTCAACTTGACCCTCATTGGATTAGTCACCTACCTGCCAAGCAAGCACTGCAAGACTTTCCATCTACACTGACGACATTTGTATATGAACCTCAGCTGTGACAGCTTCAGCTCTGTGCTCGGATTCAAAAGGCAGCTATGACGAGTTAATGCTACTTTGGCAAACAAGGGCTTGCAATTTCATGTGGAAAGTGCGCTGTGGTGGCATTCACAAGGAAGCCTACGTCTAAATATGGCATATTGATGACGGACAACCAATATCATGCAGCAGAAGTGATAGGTTCTTGGAAGTCATAGTCGATAGAGACCTATCTTGGACTCCCCGCGTGAACTACGCGAAAAAAATGGCTGACTGCTATTTGTCACCTCTTCAGGTTCCTTGCAGGCAAAAACTGAGGAGTATCCATACATGCCATGCTACAGCTCTACAAGGTCCTATTTATTGGATTCCTGCAGTACGGCCTGCCAGCAATATCCAACACCTGCAAGAGTAACCTCCATACCATCCAGAGCATTCAAGCCCAAGTGCTTAAAATATGCCTTGGCTTACCACACAGTGCGTCAAGGGCTGAAACAATTGCCCTTGCTCAGGACCACTCATTAGTGATGCACATTATCGCTGAAACGATGCGAACATACCTCAGGCACTATACTAGGAGGCCGCCCCACCACTTGGCAAGCCTCACTGCTGAAAGACCCCGAACGACATTCGGCGCCACTGTCAGGGCACACCGTTCATCATCGCAGCCAAGCCAGTGTTGCCTCCACGCTGTCCACATGTGCAAATGACAGTTTTAGGACAGCAGAAGAAATCAGATCTACCGACATCTGCACTAAAACAACATTGCCTACTTCTGCTGCACGAAAAGTATAGCAACCACGCGCACATCTACACTCATGGCGCAACTACGTCATCCAGTTCTGGCGTTGCAGTGGTCATACCAATGCGACGAGTAACACTGCGATTGAAGACATCAACGGCGACCGAACTCACTGCTATACGTCACTCGCTAGAACTTATAGATTCTGAGAGACCAACGAAATTGGCTGTGTTTTGTGACTCAAAACCTGCATTACAGTGCGTGCAGTCAGTTCTGAGATGTGGACGTCATGAACAACTCGCGTACGACATTGTGACCGTGACCTCACTCAAAAAGGCCACGAGGTTGACTTTCAGTGGCTTCCTAGCCATCGCGGAATCAACGGCAATGATTCTGCAGATATAGATATCGCTGCTCGCTCAGCACACAAAGAAGCACAGCTTTCCGAGTCCACTGTGCAGGACTGATGCCGCAAGGCAACTTCAACACCTGGCATGCAGTCTCTCTCTTATGGAGTGGAGCTCACCAAGCATCAGACATACAAGACTGCATCAACTAAACCCATTCCTGGAACTCCACCCTCCCTTCCTGTCTATCTCGACGTGAAACTTCGTTTTTTTGTCGCCTCTGGTTAGGAGTTGCTTTCACGAAGGCATACTCTACATTAATTGGAGTGACCGACAATGCAGCATGTGACATCTGCGGGACTGAGGAAACCATTGACCACCTACTGTGTTACTGCCATTGATTTCCTGTAGAATGTCAAACCCTAGCTCAGGCATTCAAATGACTGGATACTTTGCCGCTTTCGGTACAGATGCTACTGGAGCACTGTCCCCATCGCTCGTCGGCCCACGAGGTAGTGAAAGCACTGTTCTGTTTCTTGAGGATGATGGGCTTGTGTGAACATCTTTGAGTACCAGTGCAGTACCTTGCGCCTCAGCGCATTATCTGCCATCCCCAGCCACCTTTTTCCTTTTGCTCTTCTCTTTTTCATCTTTTTATACCCCTTTCCCAATCCCCTTTGTTGCTTGTGGTCCTTCTTTATTTTCTGTGTTACCTTTGCTCTAAATTACGATGAACGTGAACTCCGAACACCAACTAGCCCAACCTTTAACCATATTAAAGTGCAGTGTAGCCAACCGGACACTTTCTGGTTAACCTCCCTTCTTTTCTGTTTCTTTCTTTCCTCCTCCTCCTCCTCCACTGAAATCACACAGTACAAGGGCCTCTAGAATTTGCCTCCATTAAAAGGGACTGCTGCGGCCAGAGTCAAACCCACGACTTTGAGGTCTCAAGTGGAGCACCATAATCACTATGCAACTGCAGTTGCTATATGTACAGTAGTTCAACAGCTTAAACAAAGACAAACGCTTATCTGTTCCCTCATTTTGTGCTTTGTTGATTTCCTGGGGCTGTTAAATTGCTGTGTAATGGAGTACCCAGTCGTCCAAACTTTCACGTTAATAGATTGTATGTATCCTGCCTAAAATTGACTTGCAGTCTCAATAGTGTGATCTATTGAACAACTGCCTACAAGATAGGCCTTCCTCATGTTGGTGCCCATTTCTAAGTTCCATGGTCTTTTTCACTTCACGGGTTGCGATACTACATTTACTCATTTGGCTGACGCCATGCTATGCTGTAAATCATCTTTTCCATTATATATGGCTCTCTACCTTACTGGCGTTCTAGCCCAGGTGTGGCATTGCTTATAACTGCTTTCTTTTCTACGATGAGTTCTTGTGCAGCCATTCATGTATGGCTTCACCTCCCTTTTCAGCTGCTGAATTTCAAATTCCACTGCCCCTGTAGTGGTACAGTGGTTATGGTGCTTGGCTACTGACTTAAAGTATGTTGAGTTCAGTCCCCGCCCCAGTGGTCACACTTCTGATGGTTTTGAAAAAGCTAGATACCTATATATTGTGCATTGTCAGTGCATCTTAAAGTACTGCAACTAGTCAAAATTTTTCAAGCCTGCCTCAACACTGGGCCTCGTATATCATGGTTTTGGCGTATGAAATCACCTCAGTTAATTTGACTTACTTTCAAAGCTGCTGTAAATTTGGTTTCTATGGGACGTCGTTAAGAAACCGCCACTCAGAAGCGCTCTGCATGAATTACCATCGATACTTCATGTCTGCATGGTAAATGTGAGACAGTTAATTTGCAGCTTCTTCGGTTGGCAGTGTCCCAGATAAGTATACATGTTTGTTGTGCCAGGTCCAGCGAAGTAAATCACGGAATATGGAGTAGTTTGGAAGTGGTTGCACAAGAAAGCGCACATTATGTACTGTTACTCATATGGAATAGTGTCAACTAAAACATTCCAAGATACTTGGCCTATGTCTCTACTCAAGGATCTGAACGAACAAAACTGGAAGGGACTAGAAGAATATTGTCCATTTGGGAAGAGTTTTTTGTACTGAGAGATGTGTAGGAGTGTTGGAAGTCGAGTAAAAACAACCACATTACCCGTGGTTATTTCATTTAAGCAGCAGTTCTATTTAAGTGATTTCAATTTATTGCCTTTAAATATTGCCTTTATTGCAATTTATTGCCTTTATTGCAATTTATTGCCTTTAAGTGATTTCAATTTATTATCTTTAAGGGTAGGCTAGATCGGGAAATCCTCGAGGCGCATCAGATTAAAGAGAACGGCGATCGCTGTATTAGCGCTCCGTCTGTACATCTGAAGGACAAAGAGTTGATGTTCTTTGACTTTAGTTTGAACTGACTAGTGACCCTTTGCTCCTTTCATCCTGTGTTATTCGCTTTTGTAGTTTCCGCACGCCTTAGTGATGAGCAAAAAATCTCGCACCTCATGCTACTAAGCAGCGACGCATGCTTGGCTCTAGGTCAGCTTCACACATTTGTGCGTAATTCACTTTCGTTTTATTCGGTTTTTGAGTTTGGTTTGGCGGCGTTTTGAGACATCTGCACATGCGGGGTTCAGGGTTTCTCGTGGGTGGCTGTTTTTTCGTAAGAATAAACTTAGTTGCAAGTTAGCGTCTTTCCTGTCCACACTTACCCTTCTGCAATTTTCCGCGCTCTCTTCGGCAAGTATGATTGTATTACATTGTTTGGAAGCTTGTGAAGGACCTGAAGACTGAATGGGTGTAAAGCACAAATTCCGGGTGTTGTTCTTCCTCAGTTGTGTGGAAATAACTTTTCATTATCCCGTAAAGGTAATGCAGCCGCGTATACAGTTGTGAAATGCAAATGTCCCACCTTATAGTCTGGTACCAGCAAAGGAGGCAAGAACAGGCCCTCCGAGATGGCCAAAGCGTGGCAGCTGATTGATTACTTCTTTGACCAAGAAAGTTTCTCTACTCAGTATGTGCTGTGCGAGGTCGCCACTTTTTGGTGCACAATATCGATCGGGTACACACCTATTGGTCCTGGCTCTTGTTTGCCTTAGAGATGCAGGTGCTGCTACCTACTGATGTATCTCGCTACAGTTGCTACCCAGGAGAGTTGACTGTTGAGGATGACTGCTATAAAGGCGTCTGTAAATATGCATTGTTACCTTTATGAACATTTAAGAAAATGTTTGGTAAGCAGGGTTTAACATCTTAATGGAGATTGAGTAATCAGACGAGGACGCCGACCACAAGAGAATAAAAATTCATTAATGTTTCGGAACCCAGAACAGGAGCTTTGTTCACAATAGAAGCTAAGGAAGGAAGCTAGTTGTTTAAGTAGCCTAAATCGCAAGACGTAAATGTCTTGCCTAGGTGGCGAGCAAATTGCCGTCCTGGCGGTTGAGCGAGCTTTTTCTTGTGTGTATCTTGAGTGATTCTAGATACAGTCTGGAAGTTAGGTCCTTCTCAGTAGAGACGACACTTGCCTTGCCCCAGTCTATTTCATGGTTTGAAGCGTGCGCATACTCGGCGAGGGCGATACTCTTTCATTTTTCACGTCGTTTCAGAAGTCACCCGAAGTTGCAGATTCACCGATGTAGGCAGGATTGCAGTTCGTGAATGGAATTTCGTAAACCACACCAGGAAAGCACTCTTTTCGTAATTTGTCTTTCACATTGACAAGAATGTGTTTCAGCTTGCGTGCGGGTACATGAGCAACGTCAACATCGTACGACCGCAGAACACAGGCCAAAGCCTCACGTACAGTATGCTGGACCATTTTGAACATTGTGGTGTGGCTGCAGAAGGGCGCTCCAACTTGCGTTCCACGGACACAAAATAATCGGGGTAGCCACTTCCCGATGGGTCACAGCCCACGCGTTGAACGCCAGCTGAAACGTCAACACACTTGGTACAAATCCTGTGGGCACGCTGCATTAACGATGACACCACGGACCTTTTGTGTGCTGCAGGGTGTACCGAATTAAGGTTTAAATATCGGCCGGTGTGTGTGCTCTTTCTAAATACCGAAAAAGAAAGCCCAATGCCGTCACGTTTCACCAGCACACCGAGGAAAGGCAGCTCTCCCTTATTTTCTTCTTCAATAGTAAATTCAATGGATTCGACAGTGCAGGATAGGTGGTTTGCAAACGGATCCAAATCCTCTTTCTTGATTATGCAGGAACAGTCATCAGCGTAACGAAGGAAAATCTTCGGGGCTGGAGTAACGGGTGAGAGCACTCAGCATTCCAAGGACTCCATTGTCAGATTGGCGGCAAAGACTGAGATTGGTGAATACACGTACACTCGCCTTGAGAAAGACCCAACGTCAAGACTGAAGGATTTTCAGAAGCTACTATGCCACTACGGTTCCGCGCCAGCAGTCCTACGGCATCCCCAAAATCCGCACCCTGGTGTCCCATTGCGACCCATCGTAGACTTCACCCGCTCTCCACTCTACAGGCTTTCTGGCTGCTTCTGATGTCTCCTTTGGCCGGTCAGAGTCACTCTCACGTCCAGAACTCAAGCCACTTCATTGAAACAGCCAAGGAATCGTCTTTAGACGATAGTGAGGTCATGGTGTCGTTTGACACAGTGCCACTTTTCACCACTGTGCCTACTGATTTTGCAGTTGAGGTATGTGCAAGGAGGCCCTGGAATGTGAGAAGAAAGCCTATCGACATGCCAGATCTGGTAAGACTACTACAATTCTGCTTGTCGAGCACATACTTTGTTTTTAAGGGCGAATGTTACAGACAAGTCCATGGCACAGTCACGGGGGCTTCAATCTCAGTCTTTGGCGCCAGTCTGACAATGGTGTTTGTGGAATGCCGAGCGCTCTCATCCGTTGCTCCAGCCCCGAAGATTTTCCTTCGTTATTTTGATGACTGTTTTTGTATTATAAAGAAATAGATTTTGGATCCGTTTGCAAACTGCCTAACTTGCATTGACGAATCCATCGAATTTACAATGGAAGAAAAAAATAATGGAGAGTTGCCTTTCCTGGATGTACTGGTGAAACGTCACGGCATTGGGCTTTCTTCTTCGTTATTTAGAAAGAGTAGACACACTGGCCGATATTTAAACCCTAATTCGGTACACCCTGCAGCACACAGAAGGTCCGTGGTGTCATCCTTAATGCAGCATGCCCACAGGATTTGTACCAAGTCTGTTGACCTTTCGGCTGACGGTCAACGCGTGCACTTTGACCCGTCGGGAAGTGGCTACCAGATTCCTTCGTGTCCGTGGAACGCAAGTTGGAGCGCCCTTCTGTAGCCACACCGCAATGTTCAAAACGGTCCAGTATACTGTACGTGAGTCTTTGGCCTGTGTTCTGTGGATGTAAGATGTTGACGTTGCTCATGTACCACACGCAAGCTGAAACACATTCTTGTCAATGTGAAAGACAAATTACGAAAAAAGTGCTTTCCTGGTGTGGTTTATGAAGTTCCAAGCGCGAACTGCAATCGTGCCTACATCGGTGAATCTGGAACTTCGGGTGACTTCTGGAACGACGTGAAAAATGAAAGAGTATCTTCCAAAGCACTCGCCGAACATGCTCAAGCTTTAAACCATGAAATAGGCTGGGGCAAGGCACGTGTCGTCTCTACAGAGAAGGACCCGACTTACAGATTGTATCTGGAATCGCTCAGTATGGACACAAGAAAAAGCACGCTCAACTGCACGGACGGTAATTTGCCCGCCACCTATGCAAGATGTTTAGGTCGTGTGATTTAGGCTACTTAAATGCCTAGCTTCCTTCGTTCGCTTCTATTGTGAACAAGGCTCCTGTTGTGGGTGCCGAAACATTAATACATTTTATTCTCTTGTGGTCGGTATCGTCGTATGTTTACTCAATGATTCATGCATATTGATGTTCAGCGCGAAACACGAGGACAAAAGAAGGAAGGGACACAAACCACAGTGCATAATCAGTTCCAACTCGCCCACATGACCATCCTTCTACAATGATTCATCTCGACCAGACGGGTGTCCTTCGAAGCCTTGATTTCATCTTAATAGAGACTTTCTATTTAGGTTACACGGTGAAGAATTTCACTGACGTGACCCCGCTGCACATCAAGAACACTCTTTCATCTATGCTGGTGCGGGATTATTCTTTTACGACAGAAGATTAAGACGCTCCGGGGCCACAGGATGCTTGTGAATTAGCAAATCATCATATAATAAAAAGATATATATACAACTTGGCGTTGATTTTCCTTGCTCATGCACCTTCTAGGTTGCACTACCTGGTTGGACAACTTGTCCATACAAAGTGACAAGTGTCACAACATGACTAGAGCATCTAAAGGCTTACATTGGTAGATTATTCAGTTTTTAAGGAACATGCTTGAGTAGAAGTATACATCAGTTGTTTAAAAGATTTACTGAGGCCAGGGTTAGCAGACGGGCCACGGAGAGCCTACAAACATCCCTTTCACACCATGCTACTAGGGAATCAAAAAATATATTCATAGGATGACATTCCAAAGCCAACAGACGGCTTATGAACTTGTGTCTGTTGAAAGTTGTATGCAGAATCTTAACAGGAAGTTGGTAGAGAGGTATCTAGGCTGTTTCTAGACACCCTGTAGGTTGTTGGTAGGTTGTAGTAACAAATGTTTTTAGATATGTTTCTAGGGTGTCAAAAGAAAAAGGATCATAGGACATTAATATGAAGTCAGCAGACACCCTAAAACAGGTGTCTGTTGAAAGTTGGTGGCCAATTGCAGGCAGGGTGTCCACAGGAATTTGGTAGAGAAGTATGTAGACTGTTGCTAGACAGCCTGTTAGTTGTTGGTATGTTCTAGTAACAATTTTCTGTAGACATTCAATTTAACTACTAGAAATTTTTGTAAGAGTGAAGCAACGAGTGAGCGTTTATCATTTCGTGGAAGGTCATGTACAGCAGGGATGAATCGCCCAACAATGGGGTAAGGTGCTGCCATGTCACATCTGGCAAATTGAAATCGCCTGCCAAAATGTATGTTTTCTGCAATGTCAGCAATACATTGCTTAAACTGAAAAGGGGTTGAGGGGTTCTCGAGCTGGGTGGTCTGTTGAAGGAAACGAATGCCACAGACGAGCCATTGTTTCGCAGCACTTTGCAGCAAACAATGTCGGTTGAGTCAACTTCGACGTCAGTGAGGGAGCTAGATATGGTAGTGTAGGTCAGAATAAAAACACCTCCCCCATGCGACATTTTTGCACGGTAGTGTCGCAGTGAGGAGCTCCCGACACGGCCGTGTCAACGTGAATAGTCTCCTTGAAGAGTGCGCGAACAGTCCCTGGTGCACCCATGTGCACCCGCTTAACTACCCTCGTTGCGGGCGATCCCTCCTCTCTCTCTTTCCACGAGGAGGCTGCAGTGCCGTACCGGTCCGAGCTTGCAGTGACGCCGAGGAGGTGCGGGGACCTCCCAATGTCCGCTGTCCATTGTTCTCGTTGACCGGCGACCGGCGAGGGTTCTTTCGAACCACGTCAACTGGTGACGCACGCACCCCTTCCGGGAATGCACTCTGTGGGCGCAGTCGCCAGCGGAACCGCAAGTGCTGGCAGAGGAATTCGCGGCACAACATGACTAAAGTTCACTGGTGTTATTGAGGAAGTAGAATAGCAGCAGAGGAAGAATGCAGCAAGTCCTCTAAAATGTTACAATTCTTAGATTTAACATATTTTTCCTGATAGAAAATACCTTATCATAAAACCCACAAAAAGTTGCGCGTGGCATACGCAACAACTTGTCAGGGTATTTGTATGAGCACTGCATTCACTCACCCCTTGGCACATTTTCACAGAGGAGCAAATGCAAGATGAAAGCAGTCACTTGCAAATAGCCATGACATAGCGCAGAAAAAGCTTTCATCAGTGTCTTTTATTGTCCCTGCTTCAATGACCAAGCGCACAGTCGTGACTATTGAATAAGTTGGTTCATAGCACTTTTCTAATGATAGTCGCCACTGTGCGCCAAGTAAATGTTAGAGTTCTGTGTGTAGGTGGTTTGAATAATCCACTGTTTCGGCTTCCAATGCAAAACCCAGGCCACATAACACACTGCAGTGCACAGCTCCAAAGTTATTTTTGGACACTTATGGTATCTTGCCATGAGCCTAAGTAACACTCCTTTTTCAGCTTTTCACCTACACTGAAATACGATGGCACCATCCAAAATCAAAGCTGTCACTCATGCACTGCAGGAAGGTACTACAGCCACTAAATTAACTTAGCTGTTTGTAGGATGACCTGGCTGCTTTAGTCTCGTTATCCGCTTCGTAAGACACTTATTCGAACCACACGCACAAGAACCCATTATGGCAGACAGCACATTAGTTATCAAATCCCGGCATTGCTCAATCGTCCAGAGTTTAGTGATTTCAATACACTTACTACGAGTTTGTTTAAATCACTGTTAATTGAAAACAAAATTGAATATAGTTAACTTCCTTCTAATTCCTCTAATTTTCGCAAAGTATGCTTTACTGGAATGCTACTGATGTTAGTGATGTAAAACTGACTCGGACAATTGTGTTTAACTTTTACATATATGTTATTGCTTCGTGTCATTTGCTGTTACGTTTTGTTACATTGTAATATGGTAATGTACCAGATGTCTTTATTATACAAATAATCTGTTCGCTGCAGCCAAAGTCGTGTACGGAGCAGGAGCCTGTGTCAGGCCTCGGTGCCTTTTGCTCTTGCCACCTTTCTGTAATGTTGCAGAAGAAATAAAGCCTTATTTTTTTCATTATTTCAACTTCTTTGGATTCCACAAATTAACAGACATGTACCAGCACAACAGGTACAAAAATTTAGCAGTAAAGTGTGTCTGATATCTTAGTTTCATTTTTCAAGTGAGAAACACTGGCTTGGGTGCTTGTGTATCATTAAATTGAAAAGAGGTGATTCCACAAGTGCATTACTGGTGCACTCTTACTTGAACGCTGCCATGGCAGAACTTAGGGCACTGTTCTGGAGCACTTGCAACAGCTCTATGGCATCAATTACAGGGACTTCTAGGGGAGGGACAGGTAGCGTGACAAGGCAATATGTCCTGATCGGTACTGGTGCATACATGTTTTGCACCAGTTTCTTTTTCTGCCTCCACGCACGAGCCACATCTGTGCATCTCAGTGCAGGCAGGGACCCAAGGCTTCATCTGGAAGCGGTTTTGTGGTACAAAGTATAATTGAGATATGCAAGTCGCAGTTGGCAAACTCATCAGCACAATATTCTAAGCCAGCAGTGAACAGACAGCTTAGTGTACCTGCAGTGTCTACTATCTAGTGCCCAAGATCCATCATTAGTAACAAAGCTGAGATACACAAGTTGTAGTTGGAAAATTCTTCAATATAATATTCTAAACGAGTACTGAACAGGCAGCTTTATGTACTAGTGGTTTGTAGTGCCCAAAATCTATGTTTATTAAGATGCCCTTAGAAAGACTGCTTTGAACTGTAGCAATGATCATGTATTGCATGTAAGTGTAAGCCCCTGAAATGTGGTATCCTTGTCTATGTATGCGACTCATTTTTTACAACAATGGGAAGTTAGGATGAAAGTGATATGCACTACACAACTGAGAAATAAATTGTTAAAAATAAGCCAGGACGGCATGAAACCGCAGGACAGTGACAGCGTAAGCTGGAGGAGCAAACTTCTTAGAGGCCATTTTTAACGTTTGAGGAAACTAGTGCGAGTAGAGGTGATAGGTATCGCCTGCGCCATTTTTTTTTCGCAAAGTAGTGAAGTACCCACCACGCAATAATTACTGCTGCGGTATTGTAACGTGCAAATCTGCATAACTGCACATCTTAGAGAGTCTCTTCGCGTTGTTTTCACGAGAGCGAACCGAACTCTCGGCCCGGCGTTAATGGCGAGCGGCGGTTCAGGCTTCTCTTCGCACACTTGTCTGTTGTGTCAGACGTTGCCTTGCTCCAGCCGCATGCGTAGCTCTGCAATTCTCTTGTTCAGCAGCAGTCCGCACCTTGCCAGGAGGCGCCATTAGGTCTATCAAAGAGCCAAGTCAGATTGCTGGCACGGCTGCGTACGTCGCCTGCCGCGTGGCACATGGCACGATACGATAAAACAGCTTCAAACGGCAGTGCTTCGTAATAATGATGTCGGAAATGTTGATTGATTCGTGGTGTTTGACGTCCCAAACCAGCTCTCATTAGGAGTGATGCCGTAGTGGAGGCCTCCGGAAATTTAGACCACCGCGAGTTCTTTAACGTGCACTGACATCGCACAGCCCACGGGCCTTAACATTTCGCCTCTATCGAAATGCAGCAGCCGCGGCCGGGATTTTATCCCGCGACAGTCAGATCAGCAGCCGAGTACCGCAGCCACTACACTACCCTGGCGGGGCGGATGGAAATGTTGAAGATTGTTTCATAATGATGATGTTGGTGATGCCTCTGTAATGGGTTCCGAGCTACAAACCATGCAGCCCTGTGTTCTTTCAATTGATTCCTCTAACTCGTTACGCAATCCACCTTCCCCTACCTGTAGTGGCGTGCTACTATTATTCTGCCACGTAACATTACACTTCTTAAGGCGATTAATCGGCAGGCTTTATGCCTGTTTAGGTCTTTTAGCGAAGATTTTTCAAGCACAGGCGTGGCTCAGTGGTAGAATGCTCGGCTGCCACGCAGAGGACGTGCAATCCAAGCAGAGGACGTGGTTTGAATCCCATTCGGTCCTGGTTCATCATCATCATCATCATCATCATCAGCCTATTTAGGTCCACTGCAGGACGAAGGCCTCTCCCATCGATTTCCACTCCACCCTCTCCTGAGCGAGTTGGTTCCACTTTACGCCCGCAAACTTTTTAATTTCATCGCTCCATCTAACCCTTTGCCTGCCTCTGTTGCGTTTTCCCTCTCTTGGTATCCATTCCGTCGCTCTTACTGTCCATCTGTTATCTGTTCACCTCATGACATGTCCTGCCCAGGTCCACTTCTTTTAATTGATATAATAATATCGGCTACTCCTGTCTGTTCTCTGATCCATTCCGCTCGTTTTTTATCTCTTAGCGTTACCCCTATCATTTTTCTTTCCATTGCACGTTGCGCGATCCTTAGTTTCATCTCTAGTCTTTTAGTTATCCTCCACGTTTCTGCACCGTACGTTAGTACTGGGAGGATACAGTGATTGAATACTTTGCGCTTTAGTGAGAGCGGTAAGTTTCCAGTCATGATTTCATAATTCCTTCCGAATGCGCTCCAGCCCATCCTTATTCTACGGAGAATTTCTTTTTCGTGGTTGGGAGTTCCTGTTATTAACTGTCCCAGGTATACATATTCGTTTACACATTGTAAGGGTTCATTGTCGATTGTAAATTCCTGTTCCTTAGCTAGGCTATTGAGCATAACTTTGGTCTTTTGCCTATTCATTTTTAACCCAATTTTAATACTTTCCCAGTTTAGGTCATTAATCATGTTTTGTAGTTCGTCTCCATCATTGCTAAAGAGTACAATGTCGTCTGCAAATCTTAAATTGCTGAGATATTCTCCATCTATTCGAATGCCCTTTTCTTCCCAGTCTAGACGTTTAAAGATTTCCTCTAAACATGCAGTGAATAGCATCGGGGATAACGTATTTCACTTTTGTTTGATACTTGGCTGGAAATATATCATTCAGAAAATACATGCAGTGCCATGCATACGTAGTATATGGTATAACTGGAGCACATCATGTGGTACCTGATTTGTTGCAGAATATCATCATGTCATTGGCCGCATCGCATAAACTTGGCCGAGGATACCACAATGAAGTTTTGATTCATGCCGGCTAGAAAATAACTCGTTCGAAATGATGGTGGCTATAATGGTTATGAAATACATTAGAAATACATTAAAGCATTCCAAAGGAACACATGAGAAACTCAATAGATTCTAATGTCAAGAGTGGTTTTGTGCTCTACAGAAAATCAAGTGTCAAGACTCATCAGAACGACGGTGGCCAATATGGTTTTGAATGACATTAGAAATACATTAAAGCATTCCAAAGGAACACATGAGAAACTCAATAGATTCTAATGTCAAGAGTGGTTTTGTGCTCTATAGAAAATCAAGTGTCAAGACTCATCAGAACGACGGTGGCCAATATGGTTTTGAATGACATTAGAAATACATTAAAGCATTCCAAAGGAACACATGAGAAACTCAATAGATTCTAATGTCAAGAGTGGCTTTGTGCTCTATAGAAAATCAAGTGTCAAGACTCATCAGAATGACGGTGGCCAATATGGTTTTGAATGACATTAGAAATACATTAAAACATTCCAAAGGAACACATGAGAAACTCATTAGATTCTAATGTCAAGAGTCGTTACATGCTCATTAGAAAGTCTGCTGTGGAGATGCATCAGAATAACGGTGGCCAATACGGTTTTGAAAGACATTACAAATACATTAAGGAATTCCAAAGAAACACATTAGAAAGTCATATGACTGTAATGTGAAAACTCATTAGACTTTCATAAGAAACTCATTTTAAATTTTCATAAGGGTGCACAGTTCAATGTCTCTCTCGCCCCACCCACAGCTCGGGTGATCGTCAGGAATGGTAGATGAGACGCGGATTTCCAACCATGAAGCAGAGATCTTCCTTCAGATGTTTCAGGGATCGCCTAACACTGCAGGTTCCCTCATCGTCCTCCAGAAAGCCACCGCGGATCCTGTCGACTGCGCAAGTTAATTTTTGGATGATGATCTTCTCTCTCGATGGTTCCGATGACCGCGGCGACACGTTGAAGGACGGAGTCTGGAGCAAGATGTCCTCACAGCAAAACACGCAGTTGATTTACACTATTTACAAAACCTGGCCGGGGCAGCCAGTACTGTCACGGACATCACAACACAACTGGGCTGAAACCACACCAAGTGGTTCGTTCCGAGCCTTTAACGTTTGTACAAAAACGTGAATAAGCACTAACCTTTAAACTTCATCATATCTCGTCAGAGGCAGCGCCAAGCTCGACCTCTGACCACATTGCCGCGTCTGCGACCCGAGTTAGCGCTAAGCTCTCCTCCTTTTGTTCCTTTCTCGGATACCCCGTTTCCTCCGAAAATGCTCGCAGTGAAGAGGCCTGTCACCCGTCATGTCCCCTCTGCTGTGCAGCTATGTACGTCACAGCAATTACTGACCGCGTGCGTCGCGGGAACAAAGCCGCCACGTTTACTGTGTACCGAGTGAATACCACGACGTTTCTACGGAAAAGCCATGTGCTAGGCCGCCATGGCCTGCTCTTCCCCGTCGATCTACCGCCGAACATAACACATAGGTGCTTGACAGATTTCACATAAACTATTGAGCTCCTTTGCGCTCAACCATTGACCACTGCCGCCAAAGCATCGTTATTGTGCATCTCTCGCCTGAAGCTGTACATCCATCATTAGTTCCCATCATAACTTGCTGTCTTGATGGCCGATTTCGCGAAGGGGGAGGTGTTTGTGCGACTGCTAACTGCATGGTTTGATCCTCTTAATCTGTATATACTCATCATCGTAATCATCATTGCTGGCCTTGTCTAGTGCTCGGTGACAGGCCTTTTCATTTTATGAAGCAATGCGGTGCTCAGAGTGTACATCTGCAACAAATCGTACCTGCCGTCACCTCACCAAGCACTATGCGCTCTTCAGTTTCCAGGAGCGTGCATAATTGTTGAAGGAAATAAACTCCCACATGGTTTTGCAATATGCACTTACCGTAATAACTCTTTTTCTCTTCTTTCTTTTAATGCTATCCATCAGCTGCATTAAGCTAAGTGCTCATCAAGCTGTGTAGCTTCAACCAGAGAGTATGGCGTTCAAAATGTTGAATGTCATCACGATTCGACATCAGCCATTGTTCAAAGCGTCCATAAGCCATCATCTCTCGACAGCAGCTTAGTAACCACCGACCTTTAGCACAGCCTACAGAGGCGCGTTTATGCTGACTCAAGTTGTGTGAAGATGGACAGACGTGATGGTGACACTTGTGCAACAGTGGGAACAAAGTAGCATATTGAACATTACGGCACATTGCAAATGCTTTGAACGAGGCAGGTAGCCTCGGTAGAATTTGCTATGTTTACTTGCATCTAAGAAGCACATTGCTTTCCTGCGAAACCAGCCCGAAAAATGACTGCGCATAAGCAAAGAGTAGCAACAAAACCCAAACCATGTTTGCAGCGTTGGCAGTATCACGTCTGGAACTCCGAAAACATCGCCATTGCAAAATGGTGCCGGATCATATTTGAAGCACGTTCACGTTGATCTGTTGCTTCATTTCAGGCTTGCCTGTGGCCTGTGTGCATCCTATTTATTTATTATTATTTATTTACAAATACTGCAATCCCGTTACGGGATTTTCGCAGGATGGGGATACAAATTTATAATAGCACTCGCAGGGCAAAAAAAAACAATAATACAAAAAATATAACATATAAGTACTGGTACAAAGACAATACATGAAATAAATATACACCTTAAGTGTAACTGGAACAACTCGTCACTTGCAAGTGCAACAGTAACAAAATACATAAGTTACACAATGCTAGTTACGCAATATGAGACATAAACAAATTGAGGGATGGCTGCAACACCGCATCGTTGGACAGTTGATTCCATTCAGTTACGACTCTGGGAAAAAATGAGTATTTAAAGCAGTTATTGTGACTAGTGAAGGGGGTAATTGTTAGTGCATGCCGTTGCCTTGTAGCATAACCTGTTGAAAAGGAAAAAAGTTCGGAAATATCTACGCTGTAGTGTCCCTTGATTAGCTGGAACAAAAATTTTAGTCTGAGAACGCGATTCCTTTGTGTCAAAGTTGGAAGATTGGCTCTGTTCAGCAAGTCTGTCATCGACGTCCGCCCAAAACTGTTATATATGTACCTAACCGCCCGCTTTTGAATACCTTCAATTTTATCAATGTCTTTTTAGTGAAAGGGTACCATATTACAGAAGCGTAATCTAATACAGGCTGCACAATCGCGTTAAATGCAAGTAGACGAACCTCTGGAGTTGTTAGCCTCAGAGCCCGCCTGAGGAAGAAAAGCTTTTGATTGGCAGAATTACACACAGTATTGATGTGTTTGGTCCATCTGAGATCATTGGAAATCCAAATGCCAAGATATTTTATGTGTTCGACCTCAGCGAGCAATACATTACGCGCCGAGTACTGGAAGTGCAGATTGCTGCGCTTGCGCGAAATTTTCATAAAAACTGTTTTGTCGAAGTTGATAGTCATCTGCCAATCGTTACACCATTTTACAATTTTTTCAAACGCTTCATTTAGTCGTAGCTGGTCACTGACGCTATTTCCGAATAAATTACACAATCATCCGCATACAGTTTAATTTTCACGGGAATGTCGTTGCCAATATCATTAATGAAGAGAAGAAACAAAAGTGGTCCGAGTACAGAACCCTGTGGAACGCCAGAGTCAACAGGAAGCCTCTTAGAGGCACGGTTTTTAAACGAAACATATTGCTGTCGGTTTGTGAGATACGCAGAAATCCAAGTAACAATTTTGGCATTACCCAGAGTGACATCAAGTTTGTGGAGTAGCTTTTTGTGGGAAACCTTGTCAAAGGCTTTAGCGAAGTCCATGAAAATTGCATCGACCTGTTTACCTGAATTTATCGCCTTAGCGAAATCGTGTACTGTGGTTACTAATTGAGTGCACGTGGAAAATCCTTTTCTGAAGCCATGCTGATTGCATGATAATATCTTATTTTTTGAAAGGAACTCAGCAATGTGGTTATGTATTATGTGCTCCAGAAGCTTGCATGACGTTGAGATCAGGGAGATAGGACGATAGTTCAAGATGTGCTGCTTATTACCATTTTTGAAAATAGGTTTCACTGCCGCCGTTCTCCAGTCGATCGGTATCTCGCCCTCAGTTAGTGATTTAGAAAACAGTACACGCAGATATTTAGAGACCCATGGCGCGTATCGCTTTAAGAATTCATTTGGCAAACCGTCAGGACCGGGTGATTTCTTAATATCGAGGTTAAGAAGCATATTAAGTATTCCATTCTCATTAATGGTAACGTCAGACAAAGGAGGGTATGAAGCATGAAAGTATGGCATTGAACCATTGTCATGCGTAAACACAGACCTAAAGTGTAAGTTAAATGCTTCCGCTATTACTGCGTTATAGTCACTCAAAACACCATTCACCATGAAAGTATCAATAATTTGTTTACTGGGAGAAATCAACCTCCAGAACTTTTCGGGGGATGTTGAAATAAATTTTGGAAGTTTTTCACCAAAGTAATTTTGCTTGTCTGAAGAAACTTTGGTTTTTAGCTCGGAAGAGAGCTCGGAAATTTTAGTAAGCAAAGCGTTCAAATCTCTTGCAGTACCTCTTTTCGTCTTTAGGCGTTTAAGTCGTCTTTTTAATTGCAATGTGTCACGAGAAATCCAAGGAGATTTGCCTTTCCCTTTCTTTAACAAGCAAGGAACAAAGCGCTGTATGCAATCATTTACAAGATCTTTAAATTGATTCCAAAGAGTATGTATGTCTGCGCTACTGTCCTGAAACGAGTCAAAGCTAAAATAAAGCATGTCTAATATGGCGACATCGTCTGCGCGGGAAGAGGCCTGTATCTGTTCCGAATTAAGTAACAAATGGTGATGCGCCACTTTGATTATCAAAGTAATGTTCCAAACAGCTTCTGCACGTTGAAGATAGTGGCGTCACGTTCCTGTCCAAGCACTGTGATGCGAGTTAATAAATCTAAAGCTGGATGTTGACCAGGAAAAGTTTCTATGGCGAAAGCACGAAAACAACCAGACCTCAAAGAATAGCTTCCAGTCTTCCATAATGAACTCCACATTATCACAACTTTCAAGTTAACAGTATTGAACTGGCATCCAATTGATGCGAGCCCCGTACGAATGCCCCGCAGCATTTGTGCTGTGAAGGCCCATCTAGTTTTTTTTTTCAGTTAGTATGTGCCGCATTCTTATCGCGATCACAACTGAAATGATCATTGCAAAAGTAGGACATCCTGTAAAATGTCCGGTATATCTGGACGCTGTTTCAATGGATAGCATAGAAAATCATAAGCACACATAAATATGATCATTAAGCATAAGTAAACAGAAACAAACTAAAATCCAAGCTTGCAAGATCCGACGTTTCGAAGCCAGTCCGGCTCTTCCTCAGGGATGTCTGTACTAGAAACTTTTGAGTGGCGCGACCGCAACGCTCTTCCCTTGCTTGCCCCTTGCCCAACTTGCGGCGAAAGTAGCGGCGGCGCTGCCATCGCCCAATCTACCCAGGTTTGACCTGTCATTCATGTTCGTCATGCAGTCATGTAGTGGCATACCAATTTTCATAAATATCCCATCAGCGAAACGACCAGGAGAGCACAAAATCGTAGGCGGCTAGATAGATAGATAGATAGATAGATAGATAGATAGATAGATAGATAGATAGATAGATAGATAGATAGATAGATAGATACGCTCAAAATCGCCGAAGGTCGCAAAGAAATGCTTCGCATTTAAAAGCGTTGCAGTCAAATTTAAATAAAATCGCCGAAGTTCGCTAAGAAATGCTTCGCATTTAAAAGCGTTGCGGTCAAATTAAAATACCAAGTAATACAGGATTCGGACAAGCTGTTGGCGAAATCCGACTCACTTTTCCCAAGCAGGCGTCAGAGATGATGCCTGTACAGTTTAATCGACAGACGCTATCTCCTGAATGAATGAAACCACGTTTATTCCACATAGTAATGCGCCGAAGGCGCTGCGGTGGAAAGGGAGAGGATAGTATAGGAAGGAAGGGGTTGAGCTGCCTCCGCTTTATTAACGGACATTCTGGAGGCAGCTAGGTGGGGGCCGCTTGAATCTTGTGGCTGTCGCGGAGCCGATCTCCGACCGGTGGTGCCGCCGGGTCCTGGAGGAACATGAGGAGTGCTCGCCAGAACTCGATGGCTCGATCCGGAGGCGTGGGATCCGGACAGGCCCATGTCCGGAGAGAAGAAGGCCAGGGTCCCCGGTTTATGGTGGCCAGGGCACGAAGCCTAGCTGGGATGTAGAGGGGGCACTCCCAACACAGGTGGTTGAGATCAGCACGGCAGTTGCACGTGGAGCAGAAACCACTTACGGGTGGTGGTGTGCCACCCCTGTGAAAGCGGTTAAGCAAGAAAGGAGTAAGGAGTGTTCCTGTCTGAATTCTCCGAAGCAGGACAGACTCTCGCCGTGTGAATACCTTCGAGAGAATCGACGGTATTGAGAGTGGATTTCCCACTGCTGTGAGGTAAGCGGCATGACGTTGTTTGGCTATATGCTTGTCGGCCATCGGATCTGCTAGCTCGGCTGGGGTAGCGAGAAGAGGAAAATGAGTATCAGAGGCTCTGGCTAGTGCGGTGGAGAGACGAGCGCGCGCTAATCTGTGAGCCTTCTCGTTTCCGGGAATACCGCAGTGTGCGGGGACCCAGAGGATGGTAACATCGTGACCGCAATCGCGGAGCAGGCGCGCCTGGTGCGGGATCTTCTGCAGTACAGGATCTGTGTAATGAACGTTAGTACATGATCGATAGGCAGCCTGAGAATCAGTGTACACACGATGGTGAATTCGGTCAGTTTCAGATGCAGTTTCGAGGGCCCACTCCAAATAGTCTAGGATGGCCACTAGCTCGGCTCGGGTGCTGTACACTGCTTCTGTTGATACATGATAGTGCCGGTTCTGATTTCCATTTGTCTGGTCGTACCAGGCAGTGGCATAACATGTGTTACTGGTACCGTCTGTAGGAAGCGCAGCGTCCGTGTATATAACGTGTTCACTCAATGGGAGGGAACTCGTAGCCTTAGCATGCCTCTTGGCGTAGGTAAGGCGCCGCACTCGCTGAGTCGGGTCCATATTGCGTGGCAGTGGCTTGCCATCGGTGAGTACCGTGATTTCCCATGGCGACGTTTTGGTGGGCAAAATAGGAAGTTTGTGGATGTCATACCCGAGGAGCATGAGCGTGTATCGCCCGGCATTTGTTGCGCGAAGTCTCGTCTCCTATGTTTGTATATGCACGTCGACGAGCTCGGACAGGTTGTTGAGCTTGCTACAGCTCTTGAGTGCATCGAGGCGTGTGTATCTTGGAAGTCCGGTAACAATGCGTTTGGCCTCATTAAGTAGCCGGTCGAGCGCGAGCATTTGCGTACGGTTGACATTTGCGTACGGATGATATGGCAGTCCATACATGATACGAGAGACGAGAAAAGCTTGAGCAAACTGCCGCATTTCACGTTCGTTTACTCCACGAGTGCGATTAGAAATTCTACGTAAAGCGTGCAGGAATTGTTTGCTGGTCTTCGAAACGCGTTGGAACCAAGTGTTCGCTGTGCAGTTCTCATCGAGGTGCATACCGAGTATTCGGATAGTAGATTTCCTTGTTATGGGTCGATTACCGATGTAAAGTTTAAAAGACCGCTTTTCTGCCTGTTTGGCAGAGGTGAATCGGCCACCATGAATGACGACGAACTCTGTTTTATCTGGGGCAGTGTGTAAACCTGTTTCCGTTGCGTAGTCGTGAATGATGTTCAGGGCTCTTTGCAAGACATCCTCCTGCTCACCGATGGATCCTTGATGTGTCCATACGGTGACATCGTCGGCATACACCGCGTGTTTTAGGCCCGGTACGTCGGCAAGGCGTCTTGGTAGCTGGTACATAGCTATATTAAACAGGGTGGGTGAGATCACCGAGCCTTGGGGAACACCTACGTGGTTGATCCGTATGGCACTGGCGTCTTGGCCAATTTCGACTTGGTAGCTTCGCCCTTCTAGGAAACCCGCTATGAAGTTGTACATTTTTCCTCTAAGGCCAAGGGCACGTGCTTTGTGCCCTTGCGTATGTCCACTCCGACAACAGCTCGTGGGTGCACCGAATTGGAGTCGAGGACATCTTCTTTAAGGCGGAGGAGTACATCTTGAGTTGATAGCCCTGGGCGGAATCCGTACATTGTGGGGGCCAAAAGGTCACGATCTTCAAGGTACCAAATCAAGTGTGTGTTGACCATGCTCTCCATCACTTTACAGACGCACGAGGTTAATGAGATCGGACGGAGGTTGGATAAGGTATGCGGTGGTTTACCAGGCTTCGGAATGGGCTTGACCACCGAAAACTTCCATGTGGAGGGCAGAATCCCGGTATCCCAGACTCGGTTAAACTCTTCTAGAAGAGCATTTTTGTGCTCAAGGGGCATATTGCGTAGATGAGCAACGCACACCCCACCGGCTCCTGGGGTACTACGTGCGTTAGCATTCTGCAAGGCGTGTTCAAGCTCGAGCATGGTGAAGGGACTATTAAGTGGCTCGCTGTCTTCAGAACTTGCATCGTTCTGGTACGTGGTGTCCGTGGGGTAAGACGTCTGCGGGAAAAACACTTGAGCGGCCCGTTCGGCGAGCTCCTGAGCGCTGATGCCTTCCCGGAGGGCCACACGAGCCGCGCCATTGTAGGTCTTGCGCTGGCCGAGGAGAGAGCGCAGAATGGCCCAAACCTTTGATGTGTGGGTCTGCCCATTGATGGATTCACATATTCCCATCCAACGGTCTGACGCGAGCGCCGTCGTATATTCTTCAATAGAACGCTGTATCTTGCGCAACCGTGCTTTGTGGTGTGCAGCGTGGCCAGACCGCCTGTACTGGGCGAGAATCCGTATCCTTCTATTCCATAAGGTGAGCAGATGCCTGTCAGGTTCCGGATGGTCAAGAGGAACCCTAAGGTTCTTCGTGGCTTTCCGCTTTGCTGCGCATAGCTGTGATACCAGTTGGTCAATGTTCTTGGCTGGAGGTTGCTGCTGTAGGAACTCGCGGTATTTGTCCCAGTGTGTGATGTGACTTAGCCGTGTAGTGGCGTTTGACTTCATCTTCGCATTGGCTTGGCCTGTGCGAAAACGTATGATTATCGGAAAGTGGTCGCTTCCCATGCAATCGTCTAGCACCTCCCATTGAAATAGCTGTGGACGGGTGCTCCAGGTAAGATCTGGTGACGTGTCTGCTTGGTGAACTGTCTGTCCCAGCCTCGTGTGTGTTTGGGGCGTATTCAGAAGTGTCAACCCGTACTCCGAGGCATCTTGCATGATGCGCCTGCCACGCGGGCTGCATTTTTTGTATCCCCAGGCGACGTGCTGGGAGTTGAAGTCCCCGCACAACAGTACGGTGTCTTGTGGATAGAGCTTCTTAAAGTGGGAGACGAAGCTGAGATCGACCGACGCCTTTTTGGCTTTATTCCTTGTGTTTTCGGGAACCACGTAGATGCAGAAGACGAGGATTGTACGCTGTGATGAGACTTCCAACCGGCAACCGACAACGCTAAGGGTGGTGCTGCACCACGGTTGCGTATCTAATTGCACGTGTGTAGTTCCTCGTCTTACGTACAATGCTGTCTTCGTGGGTGCAGCTAGGTCTTCTGACGGGGCGTAGCCGTCATAGCCCATTATTATCAGCACAGGGCCGTTGACTTCTTGAAGGGCAATGGCCAATGGACTGGTGTCTTGCTTGCTGGCGAACCGCGTGGTCATTTCAGCCCTCTTGCCACAAAACGAACGGCAGTTCCATTGCAGGACAGTTGCCCATGGCGATGATATTGCAAAGCTAGCCATGGTGAGGCTTTTTTGAGTGAGGAGCAATGGAGTTTGACGCTGCTAAAGGCGTACTCATCCCCTGTGCTCCTGCGGTTGTCGGCGAAGTTGTGCCAAGAGGAAGCATGCCGGAAAGCATGATACGCTCCATGATGGTGTGGACGCATTTTTCAATGGCCCGGCTAATAAGCTGTTCAACTTTTTCATAGATGGACTTTTCTATTTCCGCCATACAGTTTTCAAGACGCCGCTCGAGATCTTCGAGTGACGTTGGGGCGGGAAGGTGTTGATGGTCGTTCAGAGGCGGAAGCCCCGTTAGACTGAGCTGCGTCCTTTCGAGGATGCTTCGCCCCTCCACCCGAGGCAGGCTGCGGCGCAGAGGACGCGAGTGTTGAGCATGAAGGATGCGGAACGCCATTGCTACAACCATGTGTTAGATGTGCGTTCGTTTGTTTGGCTACATCCGCGAAGGTGATTCTATTGCTGTCTTCTGACTGCGCAGCTGAAGGTGCCGGTGGCCCGGTGTAGAAACTCTGGCGTGTTGGCTTGATGATTGGCCTAGAAAAACCTCGTTCTGTTTCGGCATTGCGGTGCTGATGCCCCTGCACCTGCCTTTTCTTGCGTTGCCTTTTGGCAGCCGGATTGCGTTTTTGTTCGATTTTCTTGTTTACTTCTCTTCTTTTTGGACATTTCGTAGCTGTGGCCAAGTGAGAACCACCACAGCTGCGGCACTTCGGTTCTGCGTTCAGGCATTCTGTGCCCTCTTCGTGCTGCCGCAAACCGCATGTAGGGCATCTTGCTGCCGAAGTATTAGGACATTGCTCCTTGTGATGCCCAATCTTGCGGCAGATGTTGCAAACGGCCACTCGTACACGGTACGGAAAAACACGGATGGTAAATGACCGCAGGCCGACCTTATAGGCGATGCGCAAAGCGCCGACGACGCCATCTGCCGCCACGGCTCGGAAGCGTTGGTGGGTCCGAGCGAGCAGTGTTCCCGCGAGCGTGTACGCGAGTGCGCGGATGGATGTATTTTCATCGTGATTTAACGACTCTCTCGGGCTTCAGAAATGCCGAAAAACAACTGCTGCGTTGTCGGCTGCTCAAACACACACAACAAATCGCCACGAACGCACTTATACAGATTTCCGGTGCTATTTCATGAGCGAGAGCAACGGCGGCGGCGGATTGCGGCTGTACGACGCAGAAGGCAAGCAATCGCGCTTTGTTTACAGGAGTGTAAAGTCCGAGGACTTCGATGAAGAATAAACCAGGCTTCGAAGAGCGGCGGAAGACAATACGCCTGAAGAGCGCCGAGCAGCGAGACCCTACGATGCCGTTTTTTTTTTCTAAAGAGAAAAGCCCAGAACATCACGGGCCACGCGCTCGCGATCCTACTTCGTCTTCTTTCGCGCCCGCTATTTCTCTTTTCTTCTTAACACCAGTGTTAGAACGATTATCGTGTTTTATTTCTCCACTTATGTCGCTACGTCTTCAGCGAACGCTACTACGTTTACACGTGGTCGCCTCGCCTGCATTGTAGACGCTACAATGCACATGAGGTTGTTAGTACCGATAAGACGCGATGCCTAGGCTCTCTTGAAAAACGAATGGCGCGAAGCGCCATGCCAGATAATGTGGGGCTGGTGACGGCTCCTTTACAAAAGCGCCGTGGAATCACGTGTGCTGCACGAAATCGGCTGCATTCTACCTATTGATGGCACTGGAATACGATCACCGGTGCAGAACGTTCGCTGTGCGCTCGCCTCAACTTGCATATTGGCTGTAAAACATGGCACCTGTGCACATTTAAGACTTTGACGATCGCGTAGAATGTAACGCCATTTTGCAACACTTGGTAATAGCTTGCAAAACACCTAGCAAATAAGTAGCCAAGCTGCTACGACAAGCTAGGTGACCACCAGCTCCGCAGTGACTCAGTCTCGCGCCACTAGCGCAAGCTGCCGAGATATATATTCACAATTAAGTTTATCGTGCTGGTTTCAGTTTTACTAACGCTGACCCTTCGCGTGGCCGCACTCGTGAAATCCATGCGCCGGTGCGACAGCGATCCCTCAAAATCTACTATATAAATACATGGCACGTAAACGAAGCTACTGTGTCGAGAAAAAAACGTTGGTTCACGCGTCAACGCATGCAGGCATTAGTGATCGGGACGATATAAAGAAAGCGGTGCGAGGAGCTCCACTTCGTAGGGAAGCTTATTGACGCTTGTGGGTGGCAAACACTTGGCGCGTATGGTGGCATTGTCGTCCCACACAGCTGTGACATCGGACACATGTCCACTATTATAATGTGCAGCTCCTTTGCACACACTATCGCCGCAAAAGTAATTATCTGGGACGCGCACAAGTGTCAAATCGCACGCGCGCGCTTCCGCGATGCTTGCAGTGTAATGAGGCGTCTGCTACGCGACCCACCACCGGTTCCAACGGCCGCCGCTACGCGGCTTTCAGTGGCGCCCCTATAGGCACTGCGCATGGCGTATAGGGTAAGCTGTTACCTTCAAATGTGACCATGGCGGTGCCTTTGTCACCAAGTGGGCGTGCCTGCAGGATTTTGCACTTGCGGCAGTGCAATGAGTTCATAAGTTCCTCGGAAGTCATGTCTCCGGCGTTTCGAATAATGCCTCTGATTTGATTCTGACCAACCGCTTCGTATGCTTGAAAGGGCACGTCCTTTCCGCTGATCGGCAGAGATGCTATCGCGAGAAGGGCGTTGCGCACCTCGGGTTCAGCCGCGTCGACAGCGAGCTGGTTGCTATGGCCTAAATAGCGAACCGTGAACTCCGGCAGTGAGTCTTCCTCCGAGAGATTGAGATGAGCCGAAATGTGGCGCGTTATGACTTGGTCTAATCGTATGAACGGCTCATCCATGATGCGGCACGGATGCTTAGGCCGAAGGATGACGGTGTGCTGATATTTGCGTGGGGAGCCTGAGCTCGGCGTCGGTGCGACCGTTGCACGGTTTTGCTGTTTACGTCGATAGCTGACTGGTATCCAACCGTCTTCTTCGTCCTGCTGACGAACGGAAGCGCGGAGCATTTGACGTGCGCGTCTCGCGTGGGAAGAATCCCTAGGCATGCTAGTGTACTGTCGTTCGGGCGTCGGCAAGAGCGAGCCTCGCGCGCGTTTTTCTCCATACGGTGCGGTAGAGATAATGCGAGCTTGATTAGAAGCATTGTCAGACTTGCCTTAAATGTGATTCTGTTCCTCGAGCTCCCGGAGTGGGGCGAATGGGTTCGTGTCCGGCAGCAGCAGCAGCCTTGAAGGTGTGGCAACGGCGGCCGAGTTCCTCGTTGAAGTCAGCGGCGTGACCGAGGCAGTCAGGTTGTCTGGATCATGTACAGTGGTCAACTCTCATATCTATAACGCCGGAGCGTCGTGCTCGGAACTGCTCGAGCGACATCTACAGTTGGAAACGGGACACCTCTGAGCATGCGCAGCGCCACTGACGCACATGCCTTGCATTCCGACCCTTGGTTATCACCGCGGATGCAACAACCGGTTTGGCCGTCAGTAGCGCTGTCAACGGTTTAGCGCAATAACAAAAGAAACAAAAAGAAAAGAAACGAAGCGTATTTTTGGCAGCTCCCGACGCAAGCTGTGCTGCGTTCTAATTCTCCCTTCGCGGTCACATTGTCCCAACAACAGATTTACGTCTACTTATGAACTGTATATGTTTTCTGTGTTTTGTTTTTGTTTTTTTTTTTTGGGGGGGGGGGGTCAGGCTGCTCGGAAGCTGTCTTTTGGCCGGTATAGAATTTTGCATTTCGAAATGGGAATAGAGTGTCGAAGCATTCTATTAGGAAGGTCGGCTTGCTGATGCTCCCCGTCATCGGTCTTTAAGGGCTACAACCGACGAAGGACCGACTGATCGTCGCATGAATGGGCAATCGAAACTACATTTAGTGGCAGGCAACGCATCGTTGGTGAATTACAATTAATAGTAGGTTTACGAAATAAAATGACAGCACGCGGCAATAAACGCAATGCGCTATGAAAAATTCACAGAGCGATGCGCAATATACATTATGCGGCGCATTAACGGATTCACTCATCATAAGTGACGCTAAGACAGCGATCCGCAACTACAGAAAAGGCTGGATCTCCGCAGAGGCGGCACGTGCACTGAATGCCAAGGCTAAAGACTTTCAGGACGGCACCCTATCAACCAAGACCCTGAAATGGTTCCCCGCGCACATGGGCGAACTCAATAGACAGAAGCCTGAAATCCCGGACAATCTTAATGAGCGGGCCCACCGTGTCGCGAGACGTCTAAACCACCGCGACACTTTCCGGGCCACTGATACGAATGGGGTTTTCCGGGGTGACCCCGTAACGGGGGAGCAGAGTTACATGACTACTGCCATACAGGACAACAAAGATCTCATGGTAAGATATCATGAGATCCTTAGCCATTTCAGAAAGCAGAGGCAAACGTATCCACATCCAGACCAGCAATTTGACAGATCTCAAGCCACAGACCTGCGATGCTTGCAAACGCACACGTTTAAGAATCCTGCACTCCTACACAGGCTACATCCGCATTTATATCCATTACCAGCCTGTCCTTGGTGCGGGTACGCCCACGCTGACATGACGCACATTCTATGGGGCTGTACCAGTAATCTACAGTTGTACAAAGAGGATAGTATAAGACTAGATCTCCTTGAAGAACGCTGGCGAACTGTCTTGACCAGCTCAGAACTGACAGATCAACTATGGGCTGTCCAGCGCGCCAGGACTATAGCCGAGAGGTTACCCCCCTCGGCTATGTACCACCCGGTGGTTTAGCCCGGGCCAACGAACACGTTGGCTTCTACAATAAAGTTTTACCATACCATTGCCGGTACGATATGATACCGAAAACCGAGAATATAGGTACGCAGTAGAAAACGCGCCGATGCGGGTGATTGCACTTTTTTTTTTCCGGCGCTATATGACTGACAGCGCTTCTGCCGGCCAAAGTAGTTATCGCGGCCTTGGCGATAAACAAGGACAGAAACTGCAAGGCAAGCGCGTCAATGGCGATGCGCATGCTCAGATGTGTCCCATTTCTAACTGTAGATGTCGCTCGAGCAGTTCCGAGCACGACGCTCCGGCGTTATAGATATGAGAGTTGACCACTGTACGTCCATATCTTCGGGTAGTGGCACTTCGGTTGGGAGCGCGGGGGGCTTCGAAGTGGCCATGAAAGCACGGAAGTTTCACGTGGCTAATACTAGCAGCAAGGGCCGCCGGCGGCAAGCCGGGCGGCGGTGCCGCCGACGAGCTCAGAAAACAGCGTCCCAGATAGCAGCCGCTGCAAACGGGAGATAACGTGCAGGCGAGCAGCGAGCGCAGCAGCAGCTGCGCCGATGGCTTGACAGCGAAGCGCGGGCCAAGTAGTCGATATCGACGGAGCGCGCTCGAAACGCGTCCGCTCACATCGGACGTTGGCGAGCGAATCCGCTATCTCCTGTTCGCTTTCGGAACTCCATCTCCGGAATATACTGACACGTACGATTCTTTTGGTTTGTGTAAATGGAAAGGCGTTATCACATTTCCTGTGACACGCGCGCTTGTTCGCGGCGCGTGCCGTTATCACTTTCTGTTACGCGCAGCGCGGGCCTATTTTATCTCGCATGTCGCTTCGGGAACCGTGTTGACCATTCTTGAAACTTTGCATGCCTAACGCGCACGTTTGAGTATCGTCTAGAAATTCACAGATAATGCGAGCACGCGTTATGACGTGGGCATAAAAGCCGTTGCACATAGCCGTTTGCCAGTCTTCCGTCGACGGACGACTGCTCATGCGGCTATTGCTGTGCATTGTCATTGGCTTTGTTTTGCTGGGCACAAGTTCGCCCAATAAAAGGGAGTAATAGTTGAGCGGCTCAGCGGGCCAGCGGGCCCAGCGATGGAGCGGAGGGGACAGCGGACCGCATGATGAAGAGAAGAGTAATAGCTGAGCGACGCCCCGCTTCTTTCAGCGGAACTTACCGCTGCGCCACCTGTTGAACAATGTTGGAGTTACTGTCGATCGAGCAGAGGCTTTTATCTGTCGAATAAATTGAAGTTACTGCGAATAGTATATCGCAAAAGTAATTTTTCATCAGATCACAGGTGTTATGTGGAAACACATCTTCGTTTTTGCTGCATGACATGACGACATGCCGCCGCCGCTTGTGTTGGGGGCTGCCATCTTGCAAAACGCTCGCACGCTGGCCCGCTGCATACACTCCGCTGAAGAGACGAAATGAGCGGGCGAGCGGCTCGCTCCGTAAATGCGCTGGCTGTCCCAGCGGGCCACGCATGCGCAGTTGGCGTCTCCGCTCGTTCGCTGGCCCGCTGAGCCGCTCAGCTATTACTCTCTAAAAAGATCGCCTGAAATAGTCTTGAGTTCTGCGTGCTTAGTCTTGAGTGCTGCGTTCGTCACGACCACGTGACAATACTCTAAAATGAACTTGCCTCAGGCAGCTAATTTGCAGACAGTACAGGCCCACCCTGATACGACGTACTCACTGATGGCTCAACTACTCCTTAGAGTTCTGATTGTGGCATTTCTGTTTCTTCCAGGAGCCAAACGTTCTCGTGGACTTTAGAGCGTGCAACTCATCGACATCAGCTTAGCTCTATGCGGTCAAGCAGTTCATGGAGTATACATACACTTCGACCAGCTCAAGAATATTGGGCGACTTTCACTAATTAAAAGAAACAGCGTTGGAGACTTTGCAC
>CM023490.1:74120860-74352440 GCA_013339685.2 Hyalomma asiaticum
GCGAGGCAGACAGCCTCGAGCGGGCGATCTGACGTGCGTGGTCAGCACGAGCGATTGCATCACGTGCGTATTCGGTAGGCGGCCTTGCAGCATCTGGAAGGAGGGTGTCGAGTGGTAACGTCGGTTCGCGGCCGAAGAGCATATAGAAGGGTGAATAACCGGCGGTGTCGTGACGCGATGAATTATAGGCGAAGGTGACATAAGGTAGCGCCAGGTCCCAGTCACGATGATCAGATGAAACATACATTGAGAGCATGTCCGTGAGGGTACGATTTAAACGCTCAGTAAGCCCGTTTGTTTGTGGGTGGTAGGAGGTAGTTAACTTGTGCTGCGTGGAGGAGGAGCGCAAGAGGTCGTCGATCACTCGGGACAAAAATGCACGGCCGCGATCTGTGAGCAGTTGGCCAGGGGCGCCGTGGTGTAGGATGACGTCGTGCAGTAAAAAGTCAGCGATGTCAGTAGCAGTGCTCCTTTGAAGAGCTCGAGTGATGGCATACCGGGTGGCGTGGTCTACAGCTACAGCGATCCATTTATTGCCGGAGTTGGACTCAGGAAAAGGTCCGAGGTGGCCCACGCCAACACGGAAGAATGGTTCGATCGGGACAGCGAGTGGTTGAAGCAGTCCAGCAGGCAGTGTGGCAGGTCGCTTCCGTCGTTGGCATTTGTCGCAGGAGGACACGTAGCGGCGGACAGACCTGGCGAGGCCACGCCAGAAGAATCGGCGTCTCACACGGTCGTACGTGCGAGATACGCCAAGGTGGCCAGCAGTTGGTTCGTCGTGAAGCTCATGGAGGACCACTGAGCGCAGGTGTTTAGGTACGACGAGAAGAAGCTCAGGGCCATCCGGCTGGACATTACGGCGGTAAGCCCCGCCACGGTGGTCTAGTGGCTATGGTACTCGGCTGCTGATCCGAGGGTCGCGGGATCGAATCCCGGCTGCGGCGGCTGCATTTCGATGGAGGCGAAATGTTGAGGCCCGTGTGCTGTGCGATGTCAGTGCACGTTAAAGAACCCCAGGTGGTCAAAATTTCCGGAGCCCTCCACTACGGCGTCTCTCATAATCAGAGCTGGTTTTGGGACGTTAAACCCCACATAACAACATAACAACATTACGGCGGTAAAGTGTGCCATTCAAGAGGACGAACATGCGCAGGGAATCATCGTGGGGTGCAGTTTCAAGGCGGTCAATGAGCGAGCGCAAGGAAGGGTCACGACGTTGTTCGTCGCCAATCTGGAGAAACCGAGATGTAGACATGACGCAGGGGCTAGACTCGATGTCTGATCCATCTGGAGGGTCTACAGGGTAGCGCGACAAGCAATCGGCGTCTAGGTGGAGGCGGCCAGACTTATACGCGACTGAGTAGGAGTACTCCTGAAGGCGTAACGCCCAACGGCCGAGTCGTCCAGTAGGGTCTTTCAGTGAAGAAAGCCAGCAGAGAGCGTGATGGTCAGTGACAACACGGAAAGGGCGGCCATACAGGTAAGGACGGAATTTCGAAACCGCCCAGACAAGGGCAAGGCATTCACGTTCCGTAATCGAGTAGTTACATTCAGATTTCGAAAGAAGACGACTCGCGTAGGCAATGACACGTTCAACACCTCCTTGTTGCTGCGCCAAAACTGCACCGATGCCGTGCCCACTTGCATCCGTGCGCACCTCTGTGGAGGCAGTTGGGTCAAAATGAGCAAGGATGGGGGGAGTTGTCAGAGCGGCGATTAGCCGGCAGAATGCATCCGCTTGCGGAGGACCCCAAGAAAACGGAACGTCTTGCTTGAGAAGGTCAGTGAGGGGGCGTGCGAGTGTCGCAAAGTTTTTGACGAAACGGCGGAAGTATGAGCATAGCCCCACGAAACTGCGAACATCATGGGCAGAGCGTGGGACGGGGAAGTTCGTGACAGCACTGACTTTAGCTGGGTCTGGTCGAACTCCGGAAGCGTCAACAAGGTGGCCAAGCACAGTGATTTGACGAAGGGCGAAGTGGCACATCGAAGAATTCAACTGAAGGCCAGCCCGCCGAAATATTTCCAAAATAGTTGACAGCCGCTCGAGATGTGTGGCGAAAGTCGGTGAGAAAATGATTACGTCGTCCAGGTAGCATAAACACGTTGACCATTTGAAACCTTGAAGGAGCGTGTCCATCATTCTTTCAAATGTTGCTGGGGCGTTGCAGAGGCCGAACGGCATCACCTTGAATTGGTAAAGGCCGTCAGGGGTAACGAATGCGGTTTTTTCGCGGTCCATGTCATCAACTGCAATTTGCCAATAGCCAGATCGGAGGTCCAGAGATGAAAAGAATGTCGCACCATGGAGGCAGTCAAGAGCATCGTCAATGCGAGGGAGGGGGTACACGTCTTTCTTGGTGATTTTATTGAGGTGGCGATAATCAATGCAAAAACGCCAGGAGCCGTCTTTCTTCCTGACTAATACGACAGGAGATGCCCACGGACTAGACGATGGTTCGATGATATCCTTCGCAAGCATCTTGGCCACTTCTTTCTGAATCACTTCTCGCTCAGATGCGGACACACGGTAAGGCCGACGGTGGATGGGCGAAGAGTCACCTGTGTTGATTCGATGGGTGACGATCTTTGTCTGGCCCAAGGGTCGATCATAGATGTCGAAAATGTCGGCATAGGAAGCCAAAACTCGACAGAGAGCGTCAGCCAGGTCGGGAAGAAGATCAGATCCAATCATTTTTGTAAAGATGCTGTTGTCAGGACCTGGTTGCCGTGGATCTTCAGGTGGAGCAGGCTTGGTTACGGTGACAACGTCAACGTCATGGTCGGTTACAGGAGCGAGTAGGGCAAGGGACATCCTTTGCGGCAACACTTGGGGAACCAGGTCAAAATTTAGGATCGGAAGGAACAGGCAGTTATCGGCGATTGTGGCTACAACATGTGGGACAGCAACACTTCGCGTCAGTCGCACGTCGGGTAAAGGAGTGACGATGTAGTCGCCGTCAGGAACGGGTGGCGTCGATGACAAACACACGTATGTGACGGCTCGCGGCGGTAGACGGACAAATGTTGTAGGGCTTAAGCGGCTGACGGGCACTTTTGGGCAGAGTGTCGGAACGGAACGAAAAACGTAAACGAAAAACGAAAAAAACGAAATTTTTGACCGGAACGAAAACGTAACCGGAACGTTATTTATTACTTCGTTCCGGAGCAAAAACGAAATATTTTTTATCGTTTTTCGGTTCCCGGGAAAGCTTTACGATCCGGAACAACCGAGGTCATGCAACATGAGCAATAATGCATAACTCAGGGTTCAACGTCAGCTCGCATCTCGGGCAGGTATTTCAAAGGGAAAATGCGTTGAAATAATGCAAGAAATCAAGAAAGTGGCAACCATAGCTGTTTGTATTCAAGCGGAGTTTCGCGTGCCTCTCACACAGGCCGTCGTGGAGAGAGAGGGCTTTGTCGTCACTTATGTGTTGGAATTTTGGGACGAGCGCAAAGAGCGGCTACCGGAGCTGTACATGCTAGCACAAGTGGCCCTCGGTGTGCAGCCACACAAGTCAGCGTTGAGAGGGCATTTTCGGCACTCAAGTTCGTGTTGTCAGAGCAGCGGTCTCGCCTACCGGCGAGTACACTTGATGACCTGCTGCTTCCTAAATCGTGTGCCCTCCATTGACGAAAATTCGGTATTCAAACTCGAGGAAAAATAAATGCCAAGTTTTTGTTGTGTCCTCACTTTGCAACTTTTGGCGACTTCCCTCATAGTCACACCGTGGCTTTGGGACGTAAAACCCCAACAATTATTATTGCGTTTCTATGTATTAGTTCAGTATTTTTTGCTGTTTTTTTAAAGGTACTTTTAATATTAAGTATTTTGCTCCTTCTTATTATTGAAAAAAAGAAAAAAACGTTATGAACCATTACGGAACGTTTATTTTTCGTTCCGGAACGAAAACGTAACGGAACCTTTTTCTGTGGAACGAAACGAAAACCGGAACGAAAAACATTTCGTTCCGACACCCTGCTTTTGGGGCATCTGATAGAAGAGGAAGGTCGAGGTGTAGGATACCTGAGGAACAGTCAATCAAGGCGGAGTGGGCGGAAAGAAAGTCAAGGCCCAATATTCGGTTATGTGGACAGCGAGCAAGAACGGCAAAGAGAACGACGGTGTGACGACCGGCAATGGTTACGCGCGCAGTGCACATTCCTATCACTTGAACAGCACCACCATCCGCAACACGTATTGTATGTGTCGTAGACGGTGTCATAACCTTGTGCAGACGGCGGCGTAAAGGAGCACTCATAATGGAGATGTGTGCACCAGTATCAATGAGTGCGGTTACAGGAATATGGTCCACTTTTACTTCAAGAAGGCTATGGTGCGTCGGGAGCGTCAGTAGAGGATTTTCGGTCGACGAGGTCACTGCAGCTTCACCTCCATAAGCTGCACGATCTAGTTTTCCGGCTGCGGTCGTCCAGAAAGGTCGGAGAGGAAAAGCGGCGAGGTTGTGAGGAGCGGGATTGGCGACGTTGCGGCGACGGGGAGCGGGAGTAGCGGCGAACAGAAGTGGCATCAGTATCAGAAGGCTCCTGGGGGGTGAACGACGAGTAAGCAGTAGGGGCAGCCGAACGCCTGGAGCCGGTAGAGCGCATATAGGGAGGAAAGGTCTGGTGAGGTGGATAGGTCCAACGGCGACGGCAGTAACGAGCGATGTGTCCAGCCTGATGACAGGAGAAGCAGATGGGCTGGTCGTCGGGCGTTCTCCATTCCGCTGGGTTACGGGAGGGCCAAGTAGGAGTGAAGGGGCGGCGAGCAGGTCCTGTGGAGTAAGGGCGTGTAGCAGGATGAGTCACTGGGCACGCTAGCGGTAAGCCGAGGTTGGCGAACTCCTGCCTGACGACAGCCTGAATCAGGGACACCGACGGCTGCGATGGGTCACTGGAGTGCATCGTGAAAACAGGTGGTGAAAGAGTTGAAACAGGTGCTGGAGAGGCTGCTTCGAGCTCGCGACGAACGATGCGTGTAACATTGTCAGAGGCGGGCGGCTGGTGCATTGCATCGCATGATGAAGTTGCGGTCGTGTTGGGAAGCCGCCTGAATTTATGGGTTATACGGCGACTCTTGGCGTGTTCGAATCGCCGGCACTCCTTGATCATCGCTTCGACGGTTTCAACGTTTCCGTAAACTAGTAGGTTAAAGGCATCGTCTGCGATACCTTTCAGCACGTGAGAAACCTTCTCGGTCTCAGGCATGGGCTCGTCAACCAGGCGACAAGGGGCGAGAACATCCTGTATATACGCCACGTACGACTCGGTAGATGTTTGTGCACGAGTCGCAAGTTCGTTCCGCGCGGCAAGCCGCCGACCTGTGCTGTCCCCGAAAAGGTCGCGAATCTGTTCCTTAAACGAGTCCCAGCTGGTAATGTCGGCTTCGTGCGTCTCGAACCACACCCTTGGGGCGCCAGCGAGGTAGAACAGAACGTCCGCAAGCATAAGAGTCGGGTCCCACCTGTAGCTGGCGCTGACTCGTTCATAAAGGTTGAGCCATTTGTCGACGTCAACACCATCCTGGCCAGAAAAGACGCCAGGATCGCGAGCAGGAGGAAGAACGACGTAGGTGGACGTCATGGGTGCCGCGGAAGGGGTAGGTCGGGAAGGTGGTGTGCGTTCGTCGTCTGACATGGCCGGAACGCCGATGAGACGACCGTTGCGGAGCTCCGTGATAGATACAGCGTACCCAGCACCTCCACCACAAAGATGTTACGTAAGTAACACAAGGGAAGACTATTTACACGTATATTTACAGTAAGGCGCACAGCATAACCAAGATGGTGGACAGCCGCGCACCAGGCAGTCGCGTCTTCTTTGTCTTCTTCTGTGGACGATATGTGCCATCCCATAGGTGGTATGTGCCATCCCACGCTGGCTTCGTAACAATATATTTATGGAGCGAGGCAAATTCTTTACAGAATAATTCCAAAAATCTCTTCTTTTTGCACCTGCCAAAAAACATGTAAACCGTGACCTAAACATATTCTATCGAATAGAGCTAATTGACGTCGCCACGGACGTGAAAACACAGGGAGTAATTTTTTATCAGCACTTACTACGGGACAAACACACAGACCGGGTTGCAAGAAGTATGGTGAAAGCATGTGGTGCGCTTTGTAGGCTTCGAGATGTTCTTCCACTAAAGATACTGTTACCGCTGTATAATACCATATTCATTTCTAATGCAAAATATACCTTGTATGGGGAACAACTTCGCACAAAGGTGTTTTTTTCTTTTTCAAAAAAAAAGCATTGTGCCATGTTGCCTGTGTTGCTTACGACAGTCATACAAGTACACTGTTCTCTCAGTTTAATGTTATCCCATTTCACTACAATTATGAGTTCAATCTTGCTATGAAAGGCAAGGAAAACATACAACGGGGCTACAGTGCTCTTACTGATCTTTGTAATGTAAAGAAAACACAACATCTAAACTACAACATTCAAGAACAAGCAACGTTGGTTGTGCCATTTTCACGAACTAATCTTGGAAGAGACAGGCTAGCGTGTGCTACTTAATAATCTCGGGAGGGAAAAGAGATCTCATTAACGCTTCGCGTCTAATTCGGAAGGAGTATTACCTTAGCCATACGGCTGCATGTGAATGATGTTGTATTCCTGCTTGTAGTTTTCGTTTGTTCCTTAGGAGTGAAACTCTTTTCATTTTGCTTATATGTTAAGGTTGTTTTCATATATCCTTATGTGCCTGGAAGCATGTACAGTATTTACCATGTTATGTGGGTTTGTGATTATGTCTATAAATGCTGCGTATTGTCAGTAAAAAATCAGGTGTAACTTGATGTGTATATGTTAAACAAAATGTTGTGCTACGCTGTATATTTTTAAAACGGATCTTAGTGTGCCCTTAGCAATGTTTTTCAAGACAATTTGCCGGTGCTCCACTGTTTTCTGTGTGTTGTCTAATGTATAAACTGTTGACTGTCTGCTGCCAAATGCTGTATGGTCAGGGGCCTTCATCAAGCTGCATTAATAGCGGATGTTTTGCTCCCGTTTGAGCATTTGTGTTCTGAAGATGAATGCTTAAATAAAGGAATGAAATGACAAAAAGCTAAGGCCTCCATTGCGAGATTGTGCATTAATACACCGCACATTGCTCCTGCTTTCCCACAGCAGATGCTCAAGTAATATGCAACAAAGAGTGCTATGAACAAAAGGGAAAAAGGGCAACTGAGAATGCACATATCATTGCCTCTCTTGCAAGGGAAGTTTGCTGCCACCATTCTTGGCATTCATGTGAACACTTTATTTATTCAGTCTCTCGACAACTGCCTCAATAAAGCGCATGAAGCGCTCTTGCTGTGTCTCCAGCTGCTTCCCCTGGTTCTCTTTGTCGGCCATCTCATGCATGAACTTTTCGTATTCAAGGTGAACCTTCGTCTCCTCTAGTGCGACGCGGCGGGTCTCAAGTTGCAACTCCTTTTCCTTTAAGTCCATTTCATGCCTCATCCTTTTCTCAAGGAATTCTATGTCTGCTGCATCTTGCTTGCGCTTTGCTGGAATGAAAGTGCATCATATGCTCATTATTCTGTTGGCACAGTTGCAAAATGTGAAAAAACATGCCAGTTCATCTGGAGCTTCCACATGAAAGCTGCTGTTTTAACTAGAGAAAGGATCAAATTTATTCTCATCAAAACTGAAATAATATTTATGAATTTTCTTATTGAGTAAAACAACAGCTTGTGACTCGCCTTATATGTTCCAAACGTAGAAAGGCTGAATCGGTTGCAGTTATGTTACAATGCTGTGATTCGGAGCAGTGGTGGGATCCAGCCTCCTACAATTTGTAAAGGTTTCTACTTCCATGCTACAAATTAGAGGAACTGCTCCAAACGGTGCTCTAAACATGGCCTCCAAGAGTGCTTGGGGCAGCATTTGCTCTCACACGTAACCTTGTGTGCAGTTTTTTGCACTTGGGCAATATTGCTTCTTTGCTATGCTTTCCACTTGTAAAACCTACTTGTGTGGCCCTAAAAGGGCCCCTCTGGAAATCGTATATGATATGTCTATAGGCATCCGTACTAGCAGCACAACGGTCATGAAAGCAGGGCATCATAGCAGCTTTCTTAGCTGCAACTACATTTGCCGTTTTCCGACATTCTACAGTTTTAGTTCAAAGGACCGAGCAAAACCCTGTACTACAGTAGCCATTAAGTGCTGGTTAAACAGATGTCTTGTGAGTTGAATGTCGAATTGTTGTGAATGTCTTGTAGCTATGAAAGAATTTTGGCTCAGAGGTTTTGCTCATGTACACGTAATGAACAAATACACAGAAGTGCTGTGCTCCAGTATCCATAAGTGACACTTATGAAGTGTCTTATTTTACATTTGTCTGCACACCCTTAAATCTTGGTTTTTAGTGTCAGCCCGCAATGCATAAGTGAGTTCTATCCATTCACCACACGTTTTTAGCTGAGAAATACACAAGAAAACTACGTTTGTTATAACCACGTTTGTTATTCTCCTTTTGCACGCACACAATCACCCATTACTCAACTCTCAAATACAGAGCTTTCAGACAGTTATAGCAAACATTGACATGAATTATGCAGAATAGTCCTGCCAAACAGTTCTCATGAGCACTGAATGTTGCGCTTTCCGTCACTTCAGTGCCACTACAGTATACTATGTCAAGCGTGTTAATGTGTGAGCAGACGATTCAAGGGCTCATTTATTAATATACGTTATAACAAGGTTGCGAAATGGTACACACCTCGCAGCGGCTCCGTTCTTGTAGGAGTCTGGGCTGCAGCAGTAATGCTGTCATCAAGGTCCCTCTGGCGGACCTGACCTTGCACTGTTGGAGTGCATGGTGGTAGTGGCACGTCCTCAGTATCATTTGTGTCAACCGGAGAATTTAGACTCTCCAGCAATGCACATGCTGGGCTTGTGTCATCAGTTGGAGCTGAAAAATGTAGTGCGACTTATGTGATCACTTTTGGGCCCAAGTACAGCATTGAGAATGGCCAATCTGCTTCCAGAAATCAGCTAAAATTTATTTCTTCTTGAACTGCATGGCTAGTAACACATCTTGAAGCGTACCTCACCGACTGGAACGTAAAGAACGCAGAAACAAAGGAAGTCGCTAGCCACAACGCCATTCTTCTTCTTCTGTGTCCGTGTGCTTTTAGCTGGCTTTTCTTCAAAAATTATGCACAAACTGGCCCAACTGTCGACGCTATTAACTGAAGAGTCTGCACGGGCAAGGCTCGCGTAACATCGAGATTCATTCTAACACAGAACAGCTGGACATAAAGCAAACGGCATCAAGTGACTTTTCATCCAGTCTTCCTTCTGTATTTTGCGCTATGTCTCTCAGGGAAAAGTTACGTCACTGCTGGGCATGGCTCTGCACGCGTTCTCTGATGACAGCCACATGTGTCACCTTGCCTATGCTGCAGCATGCAAAGCATTTCAAAATAGGTTAAATCCTCGCTAAAGTATAAAGGCAGTTACGTGGCTCTGGTCAGCCGATACTAGATACTGAGACTGGTCTTGTGCGCAATCCTGCGACAGCTCCAGCGCTGCAGCTGCGGCATCACGAGTGTCAGCCGCGGCATGCTGCGTCCCAGACCGCACTGAGGGGGGCTCTGGACCGCTGGCTCGCCGTTGCACAGGCCTTATCCTATAAGATGACTCTTTCGCGAGTTCGACGATCTGGTCGAGAAGCTGAGCCTTCTCATCATATTCTTCTTCTGTACCTCATCTGCGAGAAAGGGAACGATTCAATTTTGTGCGAGCCACATGCTGCGTAAAGATGCACGGTATATTTGCGAAAACGTTACTTACTTGCGCATGCAGGTTTGTCCTGTCATCGTTCACGTGCTGTGACATCAGGCGATCGCACCGTTCTTTCGCAGCACGCGGGGTGAACGACCTCCCCACAAAAACAGACCGATTTCCTGCCACTGTGCTCCACTGCGTGGGGTCTCGAAGTGGATTTATATTTCTCACCTCTCTGAGCAAGGCGATGTCGTCGTGCACGTTAAATCGCGTACGCGCGCTTCTATTTTTTGCATGTGCCATACTCCTGCGCTTCTTTTTTGTGCGTGTGTGTGCGTGTGGGTACTACACTTCGACAGGAACTACTGTATTGCTGGATGGAGGCACGGACTGGCATGGAGGTATGTGCATGTACTCGAAGCTGTGAGCGGCGTACTCTAGCGTGAATGTTTTCAAAGCAAATGAAAATAAAAATTTTCACCTATCTCCTCGCATGTAGCAATATTCAGTCTTGTCTACGACAATAAACATCAAATAAGTATGGACTGTGCCACAAAACTAACATATCTTTATTTCAGTTTTGTTTTCAGCAATTCCCATGTTAGGCCTAGCAACGTTCGAAGCGGCAAGAAATCTCAGTAATTGCGCTAATTTATCCATAACAGTATACCGTCGAAGCTTCCTTGACGTAAGCGAAGCCATTTCGCAGAGCCATTTGCTGCGAGCGAAGTGAATCCAGCCACAGCAAAGCTAAATTCAGATCGAAGCGGTTGTCCGAAACCGCCGCCATGTTTTACGTAAACTACGATAACCACGCAAACACGGTAACGTTAAGTCTGCGAAATACCGTGGGAACAGTAAACGGTATCGGCCGTTTACGGAACTGCGCATGCGCACTTCCATCCCGCTATTCCGATAACTACGCTATTACGCTAAACCCGATAAACTAAAAATATCTATTGACTACTAAGGAGCCCGTTTACAAGAACACATAAGAAAAACTGTCATGTGGAAATGCATTATGAGCCACTGCGGTGAGTTTTTTTTTTGTCTTGAAACAAAGAGAACAAACAAATAGATATACAGGCTTCCAGGGCATTGCTGTATAATAGGTAACGAAAGGACGGATGACGCAGCTCGCAAAGGCCATACGCATTTGTGGTTTATAAAGGTATTTCATACGAAAGGGGAGTGAAGCCACAGTTACAGCAAAGCGCTATGTAGTCATGGAGGAGAAGAGATCGTTGTCTTCAACGCCAGGAAACTGTTCATTCCTATACATAATTGACCCAGAACTCATACTAAGGCTGCCACAAAATTCATCGCGCCATCTGCAAACACGCTATCACCGGCTTCGACTAAACGTTACTTACACGAACAGTCACACTCACCGCAATGGCCAGACTACAAGCTCATGTTTTGAGAACTGTGGCCCCCTCAAGTCCGCAGAGCACATCCTACTTTGGTGGGTGTTATGTTGCCGCTCATAAGGCGATCGTGCAGAAGCGACGGCGTAGCACCGTACGCTATACAAAGCTTCTTTCTCGGCTCTCTCTCTGCATGGTCTTTGACAGCAATTATCAATGGAAAGCAAACTGCTCCCATTGAGCGGCTGGTCTCCCACGCTGGCCCCCAGGGGTTCCTGGTACGAGACCCTTCCCTTTCGCTGAACGTCGCTCGGGGGGGTCGCGGCTGCGCGACCGTACCTGTCCCCTCAGTGGCCGTTTCGGGGAAGAGCAGCTCGGAGGCGTAGGAAGGAATGCATGAGAAGTGCGCCGTCGCTCTGAGCGACAATGCGCTTGGCCCAACCAATTCTTTAACGACCGGCATGCGCTCTCGGCACGCCGACTGGAACAAAGGGTTGAGTCCCAGCAGTGCAAGGTCCGAACTGCGGGAAAGGCGAAGACACGCTGTGTTTCCTGGAACGACAGGGTTCGACTGGATGAGCGTGGGAGATGGCCCGAATGCCGCAGGGCTGCTACGATACCGATATTTCGATTGTGAGAATATCTGAGAGCGTGGGATAAGGAGAGGGAGAGCCATGATGGGAAAGAATGCCAAAATGCCTGTTTAAACTGTAAAGACGCTGCTGTCGGGATTAGGGACAGCCCACTAGGGAGTGGCTTAATCTGAGGGTAAACAGATTGGATAACAGAAGGTTGAGGCGGACCAGCAGTGGCCACCTCCCCTTTATCTTTGTTACCGCAAGGTACTAAAGACTGGACGGGATTCGTTTCCCTTCAGTCTAGGCTGTAATCACTTAACTGATCGATCAGTAAGACTCCGTACGATGCAACTTCTGTCTGGGCCGTAACCACTCGGTGGTCGAACAGTGAGACTAAGTGCGTTGTATGTAGTAACAGTGTTCTAGGCTCTAACTTAAGAAAAGTTAAGTAGAAGAGTAAGACGCTGTTGATGTCTATGTTATCATCAGTGTGCTTCGGCAAGATGCACATATGACTGTAAATATTTGCTGCAATATACCTTCAAGTTCATTACCTCCAACCTGCCTCCTGCTTCATCGACGTCGATCATCTCCTTGACGGGACTTCAATCCACATCAAGGAGAAAACGAACAAGAAAAACATAACTGTGGGCTTCGCATAAAGACGAGCGACAACAATACCCCGAGAACTCGCAGAAGCTCGTCACTAAATGTTGACAGGGGTGTTGGGTTGCCGGCTTTCGCCATCGAAACAACGAAAAGCACTGGACCCACTGGACTATCTGTTCTGCTACACCTAGTTCATCGGCTTCCTGTGCGAACGTCCATATTCTTCTACGACCTTTATCCCCCAAACCACCGCCATTCCCCGCCAACATGTAGACGGACTGTCCGCTGGTTAATCATTCTGCTTTTGAACAAATAGCTTCATCTTACTCTTTTTCTTTGAAATAACGAAAGGGAAGGGGTCAAGGGCTCGTTCTTTATTTGTTAGAAACAACTTAATGAGCAAACAGACAATGAAGCCTAGGAAAGCATAGGGGAAGTTACTTGTGGTATTGTAATTGTGGAGAAAGTAGAAAGGAATTAAAGTGGACGAAAAGACAAACCTGCCTTCGGTGGGAACCGAACCCACGACCTTCGGATGTCGCGTCCGATGCTCTACCAACTGAGCTACGAAGGCGGTCGTCCTTCCGTCCACTTTATTGTGTATTTATGTACGTATTATCCTGGGAGTGTTAGGCAGCGCCACTCATGGCCAAGGCGGCGTGTGTGGAACACACTTTCTTGCCAGGAGGCGTCACGTAGAACGTGAACTTAGATGAGACGGCAGCTGCCCAATAAGCCCTCGCATGCTACCTAAGGCACCAAGTCTGCCGCAACGAGGCCCAAGCTATGAAATAACGAAAGGGAAGGGGTCAAGGGCTCGTTCTTTATTTGTTAGAAACAACTTAATGAGCAAACAGACAATGAAGCCTAGGAAAGCATAGGGGAAGTTACTTGTGATATTGTAATTGTGGAGAAAGTAGAAAGGAATTAAAGTGGACGAAAAGACAAACCTGCCTTCGGTGGGAACCGAACCCACGACCTTCGGATGTCGCGTCCGATGCTCTACCAACTCAGCTACGAAGGCGGTCGTCCCTCCGTCCACATTATTGTGTATTTATGTACGTATTATCCTGGGAGTGTTAGGCAGCGCCACTCATGGCCAAGGCGGCGTGTGTGGAACACACTTTCTTGCCAGGAGGCGTCACGTAGAACGTGAACTTAGATGAGACGGCTGCTGCCCAATAAGCCCTCGCATGCTACCTAAGGCACCAAGTCTGCCGCAACGAGGCCCAAGCTATGAAATAACGAAAGGGAAGGGGTCAAGGGCTCGTTCTTTATTTGTTAGAAACAACTTAATGAGTTGCCATTAATGTGGAACACACTTTCTTGCCAGGAGGCGTCACGTAGAACGTGAACTTAAGTTCACGTTCTACGTGACGCCTCCTGGCAAGAAAGTGTGTTCCACACACGCCGCCTTGGCCATGAGTGGCGCTGCCTAACACTCCCAGGATAATACGTACATAAATACACAATAAAGTGGACGGAGGGACGACCGCCTTCGTAGCTCAGTTGGTAGAGCATCGGACGCGACATCCGAAGGTCGTGGGTTCGGTTCCCACCGAAGGCAGGTTTGTCTTTTCGTCCACTTTAATTCCTTTCTACTTTCTCCACAATTACAATACCACAAGTAACTTCCCCTATGCTTTCCTAGGCTTCATTGTCTGTTTGCTCATTAAGTTGTTTCTAACAAATAAAGAACGAGCCCTTGACCCCTTCCCTTCCGTTATTTCATAGCTTGGGCCTCGTTGCGGCAGACTTGGTGCCTTAGGTAGCATGCGAGGGCTTATTGGGCAGCAGCCGTCTCATCTAAGTTCACGTTCTACGTGACGCCTCCTGGCAAGAAAGTGTGTTCCACACACGCCGCCTTGGCCATGAGTGGCGCTGCCTAACACTCCCAGGATAATACGTACATAAATACACAATAAAGTGGACGGAAGGACGACCGCCTTCGTAGCTCAGTTGGTAGAGCATCGGACGCGACATCCGAAGGTCGTGGGTTCGGTTCCCACCGAAGGCAGGTTTGTCTTTTCGTCCACTTTAATTCCTTTCTACTTTCTCCACAATTACAATACCACAAGTAACTTCCCCTATGCTTTCCTAGGCTTCATTGTCTGTTTGCTCATTAAGTTGTTTCTAACAAATAAAGAACGAGCCCTTGACCCCTTCCCTTTCGTTATTTCATAGCTTGGGCCTCGTTGCGGCAGACTTGGTGCCTTAGGTAGCATGCGAGGGTTTATTGGGCAGCAGCCGTCTCATCTAAGTTCACGTTCTACGTGACGCCTCCTGGCAAGAAACTGTGTTCCACACACGCCGCCTTGGCCATGAGTGGCGCTGCCTAACACTCCCAGGATAATACGTACATAAATACACAATAAAGTGGACGGAGGGACGACCGCCTTCGTAGCTCAGTTGGTAGAGCATCGGACGCGACATCCGAAGGTCGTGGGTTCGGTTCCCACCGAAGGCAGGTTTGTCTTTTCGTCCACTTTAATTCCTTTCTACTTTGTCCACAATTACAATACCACAAGTAACTTCCCCTATGCTTTCCTAGGCTTCATTGTCTGTTCGCTCATTAAGTTGTTTCTTTTTCTTTGAAGTTGCTCGAGTTCTGATTTGCGTAGTATCTGAAGGATTTTATTTCCAGTAAGAAAACTGGTTCATTATGATTGACATTGTGCTTTCAATTTGGAATTCACTAAACGGTCACCACACGTTAAAATACTTACGAGTTCATTTCTACGCTCACGCATTTAGTTACTTATTATTTTTCTTATTTTCGTCAATTGACACAATTGACGAAAATAAAACTTTTATTTTCGTCAATTTCACTAGGATGCATAAAGCAGAGTAGAGTGAGCTGCTCAACAGAACCGATTTCCCCGAGAGCGGGAGTCCTTGTTGTCTACGGCTAACTCGAAGGACCGCGTTGGAGTCGTCCTCTTGGCGGCTTGGGCTTGGCTCACGGCTGGACGGGGGCGTACGGTACGTGGACCGAGAAGCACCTCCACCAGATGTCACGTTTTTGTGACACACGCAGCACTTGAGACGAAGCAGGCAGGACTCAAGCTGATGACAGGTGAACGGTTTATTGGGCGAACTTGTGCCCAGCAAAACAAAGCCAATGATAATGCACAGCAACAGCGGCGTGAACATTCGTCGGTCGGCGGAAGACTGACAAGCGGCGCAGTGCGTCGGCTTTTACACACATGGCTTAACGCCTTCTCGCATTATCTCTGATATTCGAGAAGTTACTCAAGTGTGCGCGTCAGCATGCAAAGTTTCAGGAATTGTCGACACGGTTCCCGAAGTGACATGCAAGATAAACGCTGCTTGCGTTGGCATAAAAGTAAGTGATAACTGCGCTCGCCGCAAAAGATCAAAGCAAGCGCGCGGTTCACAGGACGGTGATAACGGCGTTCGCGAAAACAACCGCACGTGTCAATATGACACCTTGTTCAAGAAGACGCAGAACGCCGTTTATATCCTAGTTTAACACCGTTGTTAAAGCAGCCGAGTGCCACAGTGACGGATGCTGCTTAGGGCTGTTGCGACCCTCACCGCTGCCACCGCTTGTCGTGGTTCGTCGCTGCCACCATTTGTCGTGGACTCGTGTCGCCTTCAGGCCAGGAGTCCACGGGGCAGGAGAGAAGAGTACGAGGAGTTGGTTTGAGAAAAGAATATTTACATTTATTTACAGCATGGTAGCTTATGGCCGAATCTCAATCGAATCCTCTGATCCCGGGGTGCTCCCGTGGATTAAGTAACCAGCGTCGTCCGGCGACGCCTTCTTGGGAGGGCCCAGTTGACGCTTCTTCTTCCAATCGGAGGTTGAAGGTCCGAAGGGGAAGAGGGTTGTGCACCGCCCCTTCAACTTCGAAGGCCGCCGAGGCAATCCTTCTCTCAGTCGCATCGTACGACGGCAGCAAGACCCCTTTTTGGTGAAGATAACTGCCACCCCCTGCTGCGGTAACGTGGAAGTCATCACCGGAGCCCGGCTCGTTACCGGCTTTCGAGACGTCCGTCGTAGCGGCAAACGAGCTTTTACTGGCGCCGCTCAGTCTGCGATGTCTCGGACGTAACAGCTCCGTCCGCCGGCGGGAGACTCGACCTGAGGGTGACCAGCATACCAGGTCGGCCGAAGTGTCGGGGTTCGATCAGCTCTCCGTGGGACGGAAGCTCCGATGTGGGGTTCTCACACATGCCTTGGTGATTGTCATCCTGGGCACACACGTAAACACACGCGCACACGCACAACTACAGGTACGGGAAGTGCCCTGCCCGCACTAGGAGCCATCGAGCCCAAAATGCGCAAACCAATCTGCCTTACATTTCTCAAATTAATGAAAGCAGCCTTCAAAAGAGTTGTAAACATTCGCTGAAGCTCCCAATTTCTATCCCTGAATTAATTTGAGCTTACAGTTTACATTCGTCATCATTTCCACTCGATGAACTACATTTGTGAGCTATCGCAATCTGCCGCAAATCCACCAGGCCCCACATCCCATAACCAGTACATGCCTCACATGTGACCCCCTACCTTCTGTTTCCAAAATTTTGTGCCGGCAAAGTGAGTCATCATGTTCCAGTGAGCAGACGAAAGAACACTGTCGAGCTGCATTAGAGCAAGAGCTAAATTCGCAAACGTGCTCTAAATAAACAATCAGAAACCTATGTAGCATAGCAACAGGAACACTAATCATATTCAACATCCGCTTTCGCACGTCCTAGTGCTACTTAAACTTCCACTCCGCGAATGTACTGCAAAACTAGCTCTGACTTTGCGGTCGCAATTCTTACACTTCACACACGCTATATAAAGTAACCTTGCTCTCGTCCACACACTGCACATGCTTTTAAAGCAATAAACAGAAAACAAAACTCTCCAAAGTTATGCTCAAAACTGAATAAGAATATCCATGCTTATTAATCACTCATGCCTAAAAGCTAACTCAAAACACTGCCACTATATACGTGCAAACGCTAACCTGATTCCTTGCTCTCTTCCGCAAAATACGCATGACTTCACAGCAATAAAAAAGGAACACTCCCACAAGCATTACGCACTAAAACTCACAATACCATTGCTTATGATTTACTCATGCTAAAAGATAACCTCAAACACTTCCGCGGTTTACATACCCGCTGTACAAACCGTACTCGATTCCTTGCATTCGACCTGAATGACGCGCAATTCAAACACTACTCCTTCAAAACATTTGCGGTCATACGATTCTTCAAACTCAATCTCTTAAACACATCGCAAACCTTTCAGTCTCACACGTGACTATAACCTTTCAACGAACAACTCGCTTTCTCGCTGTCCACTGTGCCTTCACACTCACTATCGGCTCAACAAAAAAGTTACAGTTCACGAAATTCAATCTAACATCAACAAGAAAGCTACAAAAGCAAATCTCAGACTACACGTGGAGATAAAGAAACATCACTCCGCAAGGCTAAAATAAACAAACAAGCAAAACTGTCTTTCCAACAAGTCATCCATTGAAAAACCTCGGTCTGTCTCCCATTTTTGAGACGTACTCGCGATGGTTGCGCTCGGAACGCCTTTCTTGAACAGGAAACGCAAAACGCGAAACACCTGTTCGACTCTCCGCACGGCGCCACTATCCTCGCCATCACCTTGCCTGCTCTACTGTCGTCGCATTGTTCGGTGGTTTCGCGATGACCCCTGACTGTGCACACCCGCGACAAAGCACTCTGAAGAGGACGGGAAGATAACTGCAACCGGCCCTCGGACCGCTTCTGTGCAGAGTGCACCTCTCTTCCCCCTTTCGTTCGGCGGCTCCTACGTATTCTACGCCGATTTGTCTTGGGTGGCAACCACAACTTTCTTATTTTTGTGCTTCTTCGTTTGAAGCCTTCCTTGAAACCTACCATGCTCAATGTGGCATTCCTCTCACTGCGGCGCCTTTTCGGCCTATGCCGCTTCTTTCTGGGCATTTTGGAGCCCTTCGCTTCCTTTTCATGCCCCTGTGCAACCTCACTGCACTCGCTAGCTGGCTGATCCGCGCAGTCTAAATGATTTCCAGCAAAATCATCTGTTCTTTCACTCTCCTGACTGGCGGACCGCTTCAAACACTTAGGAAAGTTGCAGCTGTTTGCTTCTAAGCTACTTAGCTCGCACACCTGGGAGCTACCCTCGACTGCAACCTCCTCCTCCCATTGTGCTTCACCGCACTCTCCTAACCTTTCACTAGTAGTCCTGCCTAGCGAGTCGAAATTACCTTGGACGCGGCATGCAGGATCTACCGTCGCGACATATTCCCTTTGTATCCGTACCAAATCGTCCGCAACCTTCCTAGGTGCTTCACTCTCGTCCCATTGGTACGATACCTCGTCGCGTTCCTGAAATACAACCTTCTGCTCACATTGCACTTCACTGTGCTCTCCTGGCCTTTCACTGGTGTTCTTGCATGACGTGTCGAAATCACCTAGGACATCGCACGCAAGATACACCGTCACGACGTCCTCATTTTGTATTCGTGCCAAATCGTCCACAACCTCTCTAGGTGCTTCTCTTTCATCCCATTGGCACGATACTTCGTCGCGTTTTTTTCGGCCTTCAATGACATCCACTTTCACTGCGGACTGCTCATCAGCAACGTTCTCTTCGCTTGTCAACGCGCTGCTACTCTCACGTGCGCTACCCCTTTCTTTGGCTCTGACCTCCACCGCACACGCTACCACTTCGCACCTTTCGTGCGTTACTTCCGCAGATACCTGATTACCTCTCTGCATTGCCTTCTGTTCACGATCTAGCCTTTCAATCTCTTCGTTTAAAAATTTCAACTCTTGCCTGCGTCTTTCGTCCTCAATTCTTTCCTTTATTTCCCTTTCTTGATTAATTAGAATTAACGTGCCAAAATATTCAAAGTCCTCCGGATCGCTACCACTTTCTACTATTATGTTTCGAATTTCCGACTCAGGCAAGTCCTCATCTACATCCAAATCAAACTCTTCACACAGCATCAACAGGCTAGCTTTCGTCAAACTCGTCAAATTCATGGTGACTGCTTTAAACTTTGACTCGGCTTTCGCAAAATGTAGAAATTAGGGATGGTAAAATCGATGAACGATTAATCGAATAATCGATTAAATGTACACCGTTAACCGATTAATCGTCATCGATTTCCCCCTTTCAATTAATCGAATTAATCGATTAAACCTCTTCGATTAATCGATTCCCCCCCCTCCCAACCTTAACACCGCCCCTCGGCCGGAGAGCATGATTGCGAGGCGCGTGACGCCGAGACGCAGATGCCGAGCGCATATTTATACGCATGTAGGAGGAGCCCAGAGCCGCAGGCGGCCAAACCCCATAGAGATAGAAATGAACTCGACCCGATCTCCATCGCCTACACCGTTTTATTTAAAACCCAGATTTTACTTGCTTCTTGTGTGTCACATTGTAATACACGCTGCTTATTTCTTGACTGGTTCAGTTCTTATTGCCGTTCTATTTTACTCCTTAGCGAATTAAAGATTATGTGTCACCAATGAAAGAAAGGGAGTTAATGTATTGGAAAGTATGGGAGGGTAGCCTGATCTAGTGCGCCCCGGCCTTCTACTCTACTTTGGGGACAACGCAACAGTAGAATAAGAGTGATTATGCATGATGATCGGAATAAGAATGAGTGATCCGTATATACATAGTAAGTCATGACTGCTTGCACAAAGGGGACATGGACCCTAGAAATCATATTTCATTACACTTGATACCAACTAGCCCAAGTGTCCGCCTTAACGCCTATACACCCTTTGATAACAGTAATGCTGTTATCAAAGGGTGTATAGTAATGCTAATCCCCGCAATGCAGTTAGCTCAACTTATGGAAGCTATTCACTTCTGCAAAACAGCGTGCTATGACGCGGAAAATGTCCTCAGCGCAGCTCTCTTGACATAAACACTTCTAATAGTCAAACCCCAGCACGTGTAACGGACCTCACCTCCACTCGAAACGTGACAGGGGCTGCCGTTAGCTGGGCGAATATGCTGTGCAGGGAAACGCACTCGAGGATTATGAAAAAGGTCTAATAGTCGCTTAATGGAAAGAAGCCACTTTAGCTGCATTTAAGTTTAATAAATAGTCGCTTTTTATAATCCGCAACTTCGCGCATTGGTATACCGGACATTTAGCATCCAGTCCATTTCTGTTGAAAAAATGACCTTGTAGCATTTGGTAATTCTGTATGGTCGCCTATTTCGGGTGAAATGCAGTTTTCATTTATTGCTTGTACTCCCATGTCAGCCAGCCTGGCCGCCGTCTATTGCTGTGGCACGAACGGAGGACAGTCGCGAAATACTGTTTTCTAATCTCTCATACATTAGACAGCGCTCACAGTTAGAACTGTACGCGCGATTGGAAAGGTGCGCGTAGCGCCGAGTTAAGTCGGCGACGAGGTGGAACCTGTGCAGTATATACTGGCACAGCGGCCGTTTATTCCAACCGGGAGGAAAAACTCGTGCCACTCTATTTGATCAGATGCCTGCACTGGTGGCCTGTTTGAGACCAGTATGTTGCTGTGCTATCTCGCATGAGTGACCTCAAGGAAGAGATCACGTAAGTTCGTGGTTATAGTATTATCAGGGTCCCTCAAGAAAGAAGTATTGAGGGACCCTGGTATTATCGAGGGATTCCACAGTATCTAACGGACAAACCGAGAAATGTTGCCGTCCCTACAAGAGCGAGCGTCTTTAACTTGCCTTTCCTCCTCGTCTCTTTTTTTAACCTTTCTCGGGATTTCCTCACCCTCGGCCACACTGCATGTTTCCGGTGCGACTTTCCAACCAGTGTGGTTGCCGAAAGCGCCTCCAATTTCGGTTGGCTCTAGTAGGCAGACTTCGAGGAAATACGACCTGCTGCCGAGTCGTCCGTGGATCATGGCCACCCACGGAATCTTAGACCCTTGACAACATGCAAAGACGACGGGCTCCCTTTGTTCAGTGGGCGAAAGTGCGAATTTTCAGGGAGCCGCTAATGCGCGCATGTGACCTCTAGCGCGTCGGATAAATACTTGTGTCGATATCAAACACAAGCAACGTCTCTCAAACCACAAGGCATCATTTTTCAAGCACCTATAAAAAATGTCGATTAATCGATTAAAATACCACAGCGAAAGCAATTAATCGATGAAAGGCTAAATCGGTGAACGATTAACGATTAATTGATCAAAAAATTTAATCGACCATCCCTAGTAGAAATCAACCCCACCAGCGTTTCAATTCTGGTCCTAGAGAAATTGAAGCCTGCTAAATTCTACAGAACTAACGAAAGCCCACACTAGCAGTCCCAAGTTGCCTAGTCCTTGTCTGCCTTTTTGAATTTCTTAATCCCTCAATCAACTCCGCAATCCTGCGTAACTCTTCCTCTTCTGCACCTATCCTTTAAACAACATCAACAATCAATCTCAAGTTCCCTGTTCACTCCCTCACGTCCACTACCAGTAATTCTGCACTTTTCCACAAAGCGATATGGGTTGCCTTCAGCAGCTTGTTTACATCCCCTTGAAAGCTCCTTTCTGCTGAGATACGCACTACCACAATTCCAGGCAGTTGTACGATCAAGCTTTTAACGGTTCTAGGCTAAAAGACTCGATGACTCTCAAGCACAAAGCCAGGCACTCACCCAATACCGTGCAGTCGTGGTACGCTACGAGGATCCCGCCGTCTTCCAGTTTCTAGGGCTTCCGGCCGGTCCTTTCTCCATGGAGCCTCCGGTTCATCAAGCCGCTCGCCATCCGTGGTCGTGGTTCATATCCCACCGCTGCCACCAGTTGTTGCGACCCTCACCGCTGCCACCGCTTGTCGTGGTTCGTCGCTGCCACCATTTGTCGTGGACTCGTGTCGCCTTCAGGCCAGGAGTCCACGGGGCAGGAGAGAAGAGTACGAGGAGTTGGTTTGAGAAAAGAATATTTACATTTATTTGCGGCATGGTAGCTTATGGCCGAATCTCAATCGAATCCTCTGATCCCGGGGTGCTCCCGTGGATTAAGTAACCAGCGTCGTCCGGCGACGCCTTCTTGGGAGGGCCCAGTTGACGCTTTTTCTTCCAATCGGAGGTTGAAGGTCCGAAGTGGAAGAGGGTTGTGCACCGCCCCTTCAACTTCGAAGGTCGCCGAGGCAATCCTTTTCTCAGTCGCATCGTACGACGGCAGCAGGACCCCTTTTTGGTGAAGATGACTGCCACCCCCTGCTGCGGTAACATGGAAGTCATCACCGGAGCCCGGCTCGTTACCGGCTTTCGAGACGTCCGTCGCAGCGGCAAACGAGCTTTTACTGGCGCCGCTCAGTCTGCGATGTCTCGGACGTAACAGGGCACATCCAGAAACATATCAGGTATCCGGTATAGTCTAGTTGTTTAGCCATTTCAGTTGAATGTCTATCAGAATAATACTAACATTCGAGCTTGGAATTAACAGATGTGTTTTACTACACATGTCCACGGACATTAGAAAAGACAACAAAAAGCCATGGGTTCCGTCCTCTGACCAGAGGGCGCTACATAGCTCTCGTCGGACGGCTCAGTGTCACTAACATTGGCCGCATCGGGTGCACCAATGAGACGTGAGCATGGTGGAAACCGAGGCGACAGCGACGCGCGCGTTTCTTCGCTGCTTTTCGGGCGTGCTACGAAGAAAAGCACACGCATGCTCGCGTCGCCCTCGGGAACAGTTTGCTGCAGGTTTGCAGCGCGTGTCTCAAAGGAAACAAAAGAAAGTGCGACGCGCGGTCTAGACCTGCTGCTATTGAGTTTGGGACGCGCGCGTAGCGTTTGCATATTGCCCGGCCACAGTCGGCCCAATTACGCTTCTTCTGTCCGCCAGGCAGTGCCTTCTGGCCTTGATGTCGCACATGGAAAACTCGACGGGTGTAGATTAATAGTGAATTCCACTGGCGGATCTGGAGCGGTGTGCCGAATCCACGACGGAGCAACAAAATCCGTCGGGGAGCGATCCGATCCCCATCGGCCAGCGGAAAATAAACTCGCTCCGGCAGGGATTAAAGCGGAAGTTGTCGCACGCATCCGGTTGCCCATGTTACCAACCTTACGTTGGACTACGTTAGACTTCGCACAAAAGTATGCATACCTCTTCCTCCGAGTATGCGTGCACTACTTCTTCGACGTAGCCGAGCATTTTGGGGCGTTTGTACGGGGACTGTGGAAACAACTCCTTAAATAACGTTTCGTACAGCACGTACGACTCTTCGCTACTGCTGCTGCTGATTTTCGACGTAGAACTTTTACTAGGTAGATTTAGTATTGCGGAAAATTTTTGCGTTAGCGCTTGCGAGTCACGCTCGCTAAATTTTTGCGGAGTGCTATTCGATAGCGTTCCATAGCTCTTTAGTATAGCGCGAGACGACGAAGCGCCGCAAAACGCAAGGCACGCAAACCTTCGCTGCGCCATCTAAACGCGAACAGTGAAAGCGTCAAAACCGTCGGCCGTTGTTAGTAACTTAAAAAGCAACGCAAGCGCAAAAAGATATATTAAAAAGAACATCGTGCAATTATAATTGCAAAAGTGTTGCTGTAGTGTGACGAGGCAGAGTTTCGCTTTCGTTGTTCATGTGTAATGTGGTCAAACTAGAATCCACAGCGAAAAGATTGTTGTCTTGTCGAAGCGAAAACCAGCAACACGATTTATTGTGAATCAGCTAGTCCCACAACGCAGCAAGACGACACGATAGATGCGAAACGGGCAGCCGTCAGTTGTAGGCTGGTTGTAGGGAGCCGCCATGTTCTTCGCGCTAAACAAACTTAGCGAGCGTTTTGCGTCTCCGCTAAATTCGGAAAATAGCGAGCGATCGCTAAACGCAAAGCTGGAATAGCGTGCGGACGCATGCGCAGTCTGACCCCGCTAAATTTTAGCGTTTAGCGGGGCGCAACTTAAGCTGCACTAAAACTCTCTACTGTCGCTCATGCAGAGCGAGGAGCAGGCCCCTGTAGGGTAGAACGACGCCATTCCAAAATATGTAAACAAACGCCCATGGTTGTCAGACAGCTCCTAAAAAAACGCTGAAAAAAATCGCCGTGCTCGGCTGATTCGGAAATGACGACACCGTATAGCTGGAGTTCCGGCAGAATCCGGCTCTACGAGACGGATCAACGCGGAGCGCTCCGTCGCGGAGCAAGTTGCCCCAAATCGCCCAGTGGAACATACGACATCGGGATCCGCCAGTGGAATTCAAATTCTCGGCCGCGGAGCAAGAAAACTTGCTCCAGATCCGCCAGTGGAATTCACTATTAGTCTTTTTCATAGGTCATATCGAATTCAACAACAACGCCAGACATTCATCAGTACGAACGAGTCCGAATCACAACCAGTGTTGATTACAAGCAGTATCCATCCACCCAAAACTGCAATACTTTGGTAGAATTACAGAGCAGTTTAGCGGAAGCGCAAGTCACAGCGTTTAATGTAGAAATCGGTCAAGCAAACAAATGCGAGTGCTTCGCATCGTTGTCAGCTAAAATTACGGATATTTAGCCTTATTGCGACACCTATAGCCACCAGTTACGCAGTGTAGAACATAGACAAAAATATTGCATCACCATTTATGTGGTGCGACTGCCTAACAGAAGCAATACATCGCGATTTCACGAAGGAAAACTTAAAATGCGGCGGCTCAACAGTACATCGGGACTCACCGAGCGCCGCGAGCCAAACAGAGGCGCTCTCCGTTTCGGGCATCCACGTTCTCGCTTGGCTAGTACGTGTCGATTCCGCTGTGCGACGCCACAAGTACGCCCCCAGTTTGTGCGCGCATACACGTTTTGCTTCTGTTAGACGCATATTTAGCTGCTTGTGTTGGCAGTGGCGCAAACGAGGGAAAGTGCGCGGGTGGGAACGAGAGGGTGTGTAGGCGGGCGGGGCGGCCAGGGGCGGCTTCAGGGCTTCAGAGCACGTCCGAACGTTGGCGGGTGAGGCTGCGCACCCGCGCAGCGTCATCGGGAAGTCCGCTCACCTGTTCCCCGGCCACTAGGCAGAACGTTGACGCTGTCTGCAGGAAGACCTCCGCTCTCGCCAACGTGGTGCGCATTAAGTTGTTGCTCCGCGCACGCGCGTGACTGTAAAAGAGCGCTGCCTTTTTAAACAGCTGTGAAAGTCTTCACTCAAATGTAAATGACTACATCATTCGGCAGCGAACGCCTGTAAGGTCATCTGCTGGTCGTGTCGCAGCGCACTTCCCCGCGCCTGTTGCCTCAAGACGTCTTCACTGCTGCCCTTTAGCACGTGGCTGCAGCGCAGACGCTGTCATGGTACTTTATTCAACGCAATACTACCATCAAACACTGCTCGCTCTCTGCTGCTGTGGACGGAGCCTCTTGAGTGAACAAGTTCTTCACTCACGCCGCAGAAGCGTAAGTACTCAAGAAGCACCTTCTTCTATCCGACACGAATTGGCCTTGCGGGTACCTAAAGAAGCATTTGAACATGTTGAGGAGCAGTTTACCGGCATGATCATTAAGCAAAGGAGCTGTGTATGTCATTATAAACAACAAAGTGAAAATATCCGCATAGGGTCTCGAGGCAGGCCATGCACGCTTTGCGCGCTCAGAAATCCTTGCGTTCTACCTTGTGTTCGGGTGTTTTACTCGGAACTACTGCACGCCATTCCCTCCTCCATCATTTATTGCGCGCTCAGAAATATTTGCGTCGTACTTTGTGCTAGGGTTTGTTTTTTAAGTCGAGACTCGGCCATGCCGTATCGTCCTTCATCATTCATGTGTTTCCTTTAAGGACGCCCTCTGTAAAAAGGCTCACTTTAGTGAGTGGCTCCGCTCTAGGAGGAATCGGTTCTGTTGAGCAGCTCACTCTAGTCTGATTTATGCATCCTAGTGAAATTGACGAAAATAAAAAAATAATAAGTAAATAAATGCGAGAGCGTAGAAATGAACTCGTGAGTATTTTAACGTGTGGTGACCGTTTAGTAAATTCCAATTTGAAAGCGCAATGTCAATCATAATAAACCAGTTTTCTTACTGGAAATAACATCCTTCAGATACTACATCAATCAGAACTCGAGGAACATTGAAGAAAAAGAGTGAGAGGAAGCTATTTGTTCAAAAGCAGAATGATTAGCCAGCGGAAAGTCCGTCTACATGTTTGCGGCGAATGGCGGTGGTTTGGGGGATAAAGGTCGTAGAAGAATATGACAGAAGAAAAAAATCTCGTCTTTTAAAAGCGGAGAAAGCTTACGCGCGCACGCAAGCACGTACTTTTTCATGAAAAATTCAACGTTCGCACAGGAAGCCGATGAACTAGGTGTAGCAGAACAGATAGTGCAGTGGGTCCAGTGCTTTTCGTTGTTTCGATGGCGAAAGCCGGCAACCCAACACCCCTGCCAACATTAAGTGACGAGCTTCTGCGAGTTCTCGGGGTATTGTTGTCGCTCGTCTTTATGCGAAGCCCACCAAAGTAGGATGTGCTCTGCGGACTCGAGGGGACCACAGTTCTCAAAACATGAGCTTGTAGTCTGGCCATTGCGGTGAGTGTGACTGTTCGTGTAAGTAACGTTTAGTCGAAGCCAGTGATAGCGTGTTTGCAGATGGCGCGATGAATTTTGTGGCAGCCTTAGTATGAGTTCTGGGTCAATTCTGTATAGGAATGAAGTTTCCTGGCGTTGAAGACCACGATCTCTTCTCCTCCATGACTACATAGCGCTTTGCTGTAACTGTGGCTTCACTCCCCTTTCGTAAGAAATACCTTTATAAACCCCAAATGCGTATGGCCTTTGCGAGCTGCGTCATCCGTCCTTTCATTACCTATTATACAGCAATGCCTTGGAAGCCTGTATATCTATTTGTTTGTTCTCTTTGTTTCAAGAGAAAAGACTCACCGCAGTGGATCATTATGCATTTCCACATGTCAGTTTTTCTTATGTGTTCTTGTAAACGGACTCCTTAGTAGTCAATGGCTATAGGACCGTGCGGTTTCTGTGTATCTTGTACTATCAAATGTGTGTAACGATAACTTCAATTGGGCATTGCACTGAGAAGCCACTGAAGTTTTACCACGAGACCTGCGTCGGGTGCCAGGTGGTGTAGGTATGCGATATAGATGACGAAGATATGATTCCTTGATTTAGTTCTCTTGGTGCAAAGTCTCCAACGCTGTTTATTTTAATTAGCGAAAGTCGCCCAATATTCTTGAGCTGGTCGAAGTGTATATATACTCCATGAACTGCTTGACCGCATAGAGCTAAGCTGATGTCGATGAGTTGCTCGCTCTAAAGTCCACGAGAACGTTTGGCTCGTGGAAGAAGCGGAAATGCCACAATCAGAACTCTAAGGAATAGATGAGCCATCAGTAAGTACGTCGTATCAGGGTGGGCCAGTACTGTCTGCAAATTAGCTGCCTGAGTCAAGTTCATTTTAGAGTATTGTCACGTGGTCGTGACGAACGCAGCACTCAAGATTAAGCACGCAGAACTCAAGACTATTTCAGGCGATCTTTTTATTGGGCGAACTTGTGCCCAGCAAAACAAAGCCAATGACAACGCACAGCAATAGCCGCATGAGCAGTCGTCCGTCGACGGAAGACTGGCAAACGGCTTTGTGCAACGGCTTTTATGCCCACGTCATAACGCGTTCTCGCATTATCTCTGAATTTCTAGACGATACTCAAACGTGCGCGTTAGGCATGCAAAGTTTCAAGAATGGTCAACACGGTTCCCGAAGCGACATGCGAGATAAACGCGGCCCGCGCTGCGCGTAGCAGAAAGTGATAATGGCACTCGCCGCGAACAAGCGCGCGTGTCACAGGAAAAGTGATAATGCCTTTCCATTTAAACAAACCAAAAGAATCGTGCGTGTCAGTATATTCCGGAGATGTAGTTCCGAAAGCGAACAGGAGATAGCGTCTGTCGATTAAACTGTACAGGCATCATCTCTGACGCCTGCTTGGGAAATGTGAGTCGGATTTCGCCAACAGCTTGTCCGAATCCTGTATTGCTTGGTATTTTAATTTGAATGCAACGCTTTTAAATGCGAAGCATTTCTTAGCGAACTTCGGCGATTTTGAGCGTATCTATCTATCTATCTATCTATCTATCTATCTATCTATCTATCTATCTATCTATCTATCTATCTATCTATCTATCTATCTATCTATCTATCTATCTATCTAGCCGCCTACGATTTTGTGCTCTCCTGGCCGTTTCGCTGATGGGATGTTACGAAAATTGGTATGCCACTACATGACTGCATGACGAACATAAATGACAGGTCATAACATGAAAATCATGATATGCATGTCATGAGCGGCATGATTTACATGCCACGGTCTTGATGCTCTCCTGCCTGTTTCGTTAACGGGATGTATACGAAAATTGGTATGCCACAACATGACTGCATGACGAACATAAGTGACAGATCATAACATGAAAAGCATGACATGCGTATCATGAGCGACATGATTTTTTCCACGCGTTTCGTTAATGGGACGTATACGAAAATGGGCATGCCACAACATGACTGCATGACAAATATAACTGACACGGCAATACAGGAGAATCGTGACATGCATGCCATGAGCGGCATGATTTACATGCCACGGTCGTGGTGCTCTCCTGGCCGTTTCGTTAACGGGATATATAAGAAAATTGGTATGCCACAACAAGACTGCGTGACGAACGTAAATGATAGGTCATAGTATGAAAATCATGACATGCATGTCACGAGCGGCACGATTTACATGCCACCGTCTTGGTGCTCGCCTGTCCGTTTCGTTAATGGGATGTATACGAAAATTAGTATGGCACAACATGACTGCATGATAAATATAAATGACTGGTCATAACATGAAAATCATGACATGCATGTCGTGTGTAGCATGATTTACGTGCCATGGTCCTGGCGCTATACTGCCGTTTCGTTAATGGGATGCATACGAAAATTGGTATGGCACAACGAGACTGAATGACGATCACAAATGACAGGTGATAACGTGAAAATCGTGACATGCATATTATGAGCGGCATGATTTACATGCCAAGCGTTTCGTTTATGGAATGTATACCAAAATTGCTATGGCACAACACGACTGCATGAAGAACGTAAATGACAGGTCATAACATTATAGTCATGACCTGCGTGTCATGAGCGGCATGGTTTACACGCCACAGTTTTACTGCTCTTGCCGCAGTTTCGTGAACCCCCTATGTACCGAAATCGGCATAGCGAGACAACAGTGCAGATCAATTTTACGTTCCTGATGCGTGCTTCGCATTTCCTTGATTCCCACTGCACGTGTGATCTGCCATTTTTTTTTGTATTCACTCTTTCGCTTTGGAAATAAAATGCTCTCGTGCTGGTTAAAAGATTTCAGAAGTGCCAGCCTTGCCATTGCGCTGTAAGTACCAGAAGTTAAAACTGCGAGGCCGCCTGCTTTGTCCGCTAGGACTACACATAACGCATTGTCCGTTAAATAACGCACGATGCGTTTCACTGGAAGGGGAGTGTCCGTCTCATTACACCGGTTAAGAATGTCCACACTTTTCGAAATGCATATTTGAGGTTCTTCATCGGAGGCGAAATGTGGAACTTGCCTGGCGTAGGAAAGCAGCTCCGGTGGGGTTCCTTTTACTTGTAAGGCGAATTTCGGTCCAACACACGGTGACCATCACCTGGAAGATGAACATCTTGCGTTCTTGCGAACATGGTTCCGTAGATGCTTTAGCTGCAGCTGCCATAGAATTTCTGGGTCGCGGTCCGTGTATTAACCCTCGCACCAAAATTTTACAACCAATTCAAGAAATCTTGTCGAATTTACCTTGCAAAGTTTGTACGTGAAGTTAAACTCCCAAGACGAATCCTAGAAACATTTTAAAAAATTTTGCTTGGTGCTTTTAAAGCTCAGCCGAGATGACTGTTTAGAATCTAGTGTTAAAAAAATTTTAAAATGTTTCGAGCATTCCTCTCAGGAGCTTAGCTTCACCTACGAACTTTGCAAGGAAAACTCGATAAGATTTCTTGATATGGTTGTAAAATTCCAGTGTGACAGTCGTGTTTGTTGGAGGTACAGTCGACAAAAGCGCTCCTCCCGTACGACTCGTTTCATTCGAAATTAGTAAAGCGAAGTATTGTTTCCTTGTGCTTCATCGGTGCAATGAACAAGAGCTGTCCACACTGTGTGCAGGAAAGTTCTGATGCTCAGGCGGCTAGGTTACGCTCGGTAGGGTTGCCAGCCTGAATCCTGACAGCTGTGTTCCGAAACTTTATTTAGGCGAATGACAAGAAAGAAAACAGTCTCAGCAGAATCTTCCAAAAGGAAAAAGGTCGTGGTCATGCCATATCTGCATGGCTTGTCGCATAAACTTAAAGGGGTCCTGAAGCACCCCTCGGACTTCGCGAAAAAACACGTTCTATCGACAGTGTAGCCTGCAATAAACAGCTCACCGAAATTCTACAGTCGTGCGCGAAGCGTAGAGGTAACAGGGCAAGCACAAAGTTGTCCCTTACCCAGGAGCTCTCGCTTCAAAAGAAGGCCGGTTCTCACTCTTTTTTTAATATGCTCTATCACGAAATGGAGCAGATTGCTGCTATTGGCTGGTAGCCGGCATAAATTAAGAGCGATGTTTGAATCACGTTTGAATCAAATGAACTTGATTATGCTGTCGCTGTGTATAATATCTTTTGCAAGTAAATAAACAAGATGAAGTAAACAACAAATCTGTCAACTTCGTTTATAGTTTTGGTGTGAATGACGCATTTCTGGTGGTAGAAAACTGTCGTCTGCACTACTCGGCGCGCTCGCGCGCCTTTTTGGCACTGCGGAGTTGGTGCTGCGTTTGTTTGAAGCCCGTAAGTTTCGTAAATAATAAAGAAAAATAACGTTCGTGTATGTACTACTAAAACGCGCTAATGCAGCTAGGTTGTCGAAGTTGCGGTTCCTTTTTGACGCCGCGCCCTTTGTAACGCCGCAGCACTATCGCGAACTTTCACTCGAAGGTAGCACGCACAGCCCGTTTCCCACGATCAGATGCAGCGGAAGCGACGTTCAAGGTTTAAGGAAACGGGTTATCTGTCCTAACCAATCAACCTTTGGTTGCCGCTGGGAGATTCAGCTTGCGTGATAAGATGCACCTGTGCTGTGGACTATCGCTGACGGGATATATCCTCTCGGAGTTGGCGCGCAGCCACTGCAGTGGTTTTTCGGCTGCTTCTGTGCGATCCACTCTTCAGTTTCGGCCGCGCTTAAAAAGCTGTGCCGGAGCTGGCTGCCGGTTTTTTGCGGATGGGCTCAATCTGGCGAATGTGAAACTCTGCACCGCAGTCGGCGTCATCAAGCGAGCGCGCACTGCGCGCACACCTAACCCAGGGAGTAACGAGCAAAGAACAAACGGTTCCCTGCGCTGCCGTCAGCTGCAAAGTCAGCGACAGGAAAGGCATGAAGTCCTGATATACGCTGCTTCCCGATGACGCCTTGCGGTGTGCATGGCTGAAGCGTATTGGCCTTCCACCCACGGAGAAGCGAAACGACCTACACTTTTGCGGCAGACACTTCGCCATGGTGCCTCCCTTCTCGATCCCGAACTGGCGCAGGGTGAATGAATCAGTTGGACACGTTTTCATCTGCAGCCAAATGCCCTGCCTACGTTGTTTCTTCCTGGCATGCAGGCAAGTGAAAAGTGCACACTTAACGTTCTTTATTTGTTGCTAACTTTTGTAGCAGTGCGATGGAACGCTCGCCAGTTAAGCGCAGGAGAAAGTACTGTATATAATATTTTACGCAGTCGGGGATACAAATTTTGTTGCATGGATGGTTTAATTAGCATTCAAATCTGGAGCGTGTATGTATTTATGCTTACAACACAAGACCGTACGTAACAGTTGCTCAGTAGAAGTGACTCTTCTAGGTATTCGTTTTCAGAGCTTACCAATCGTTCAGTGAGGCAGAAGGCCAAATTCTGCTTCAGGTTCATTTATATAAGGCGCAATACTATTCGAAAAAACGTACAAATGTTTGATTTGTTAATGAGCAATATGTGCCGAGTAAACCTTAGAAAATGTTGCAGCTCTGTGAAAAGGTCAATGCTGTTAGTGCAAGCACAACAAGCATAAATTGGCAGCAAGTACCAAATATGCATTCTCAAAGAAAGTGACAAAAAAAGCACATTGGCATTCAGTGCTTTATTTTTGTCAAGCGCTTTCATTAAGAAAACAGAAGTAAAACTGTACCACGCTATTGTGGCCAATGACTTGATTTCAATTGAACTGACTGCAATGTACACTACTGCAGGCTTTATTTTTCAGCGAATGAACTCAAACTTTTTCTTTACATGTTGCATAATGTTTTTAATGATTCACTAATTTGAAACTTGTACTATTGCATTAATCAGCCAGCTGGATTACATGGCAGGCCATAGAAGTTGTATGATGTAATACACGTAGTGTTGCCATTCTGTTCAGCACATGGAGCTATAAAATGTCAAACAACATGCTTAGACTAGTTCACAGTCTGTTGTACTGCTTCATATCATGCTAAACATGCTCTGGGTGGTTCAATACAGATGTGTTGGTCAGTAAGCACAACTGCACGTGTGTGCATGTGGGCGCTTATATGTGTGCATGTAGCGTACATACAGAGTGTCAAGATTTCGGGGAACAGGGAGCAGTTGAAAACCCTGTCTGCACATACACGTTCACTTTGTCTCTAAATTGTCATGTAGTAATTAAACAATCAGTCATTGGAGGCGTATACCTGAGTGTAGTAGATTGGCATCCTAAACACGCAAGCACTATTTCACATTTAGGCATTTATGGCAACGTGAAGTGGCATTCAATTAGCACGATCAGTGTATAATATATTGTAACGATCGTAGAAGAAGCAGGTTAGAGGAATCAGAGAAGAGGAGGACGAAGTGCTCAGAGTCCGGGCAGCGAGATCACCATCATCCATCTGCTGTAAATAAAGCCATTCCTTCACAACTCTCCGTAACAGTTGTGGTGGAAGGTGCTGGGTAATCGACATCCGAAGACGGAGGTCGGACCGGAAGCTCTTCTTCGAAGCCGTCGCCTTGCTGGCCTTCCACCGAATCCACCGGAGTTGTAGATGCCCCGCGACGCGGAAGAGCCCATCCCAGGTCCTGCCAGTCAACAACTACGAGATGCACGTCCCTTCGCCGGAAAACCGGGCGAAGACGTCGACGAGTGGCTCATCCATTATAAACGGGTGAGCGCCTATAACAAGTGGAATAGCGCTTCTCAACTTGCCAACGTCGTGTTCTTTCTTACGGGTACTGCGCTGGTGTGGTTCGACAACAACGAGGAGACTTTGACTACATGGGAAAGATTTGTTTCTCAAAGCAAGGAGCGCTTCGGGGACAGCATGATGAAAAAGAAACGGGCAGAACAGACGCTGTCACAACGTGCGCAGGTGCCAGGCGAAACATGCATGACCTACATTGAGGAAGTGCTAAAACTCTGCAGGATGGCGGACTCTAGAATGTCCGAAGACGACAAAGTCGGGCACATCCTAAAGGGGATCTCCGAGGATGTTTATAGTTTCCTGATCGCAAAGGACAATCTAGCCTCCGTCAGCGACGTTATTCAGCACTGCCGCACATTCGAGCAGCTTAAGACGAGGCGTATTGCACCGAAGTTCGGCAGGCTAGCCAACGTTACGACCATTGCAAGCATCGATAATGACCAGTCCCTCGATCTTGCTTCGACAATTCGTCAGATAGTCCGAGAAGAGCTTATCCTGCACACGCAAGTGACTCACCGAGATACTTGCATTCCACGGCCGCCCCCAGTTGCTGAAACAACCGTTTCATCTTTCTCCGCGTATCCGGCGGATTACGAAATCGCTGCTCGACTTCTTATCTATGAACGAGGCCCCATCAATGACACCCAACCTCGATGGGAAGAGCCAGGTTATTATTCCCCAAGTTCTGTTACTTATGACGCCAGATCGCGAAGTCTACCCTACTATCAAGGCACGAATTTCGACCGATACAACCGCCCTCAGCGACCACCACAGGCCGGTGATTTAAGGGAAATGAATTCGCTTACCGTCCACAGCGATCTAGCACTGGCTTTGAGGAATATACATTGAACCGTGACCCTCTCGTGTGCTACAACTGCGGTTTTACGGGACATATAGCCCGTTTCTGTCACCAACGCCGCCAGCCACGAAGGACTCCACCGCGGTTCTCGCCACCCGAAACCCGTACATCCCATGGCCCATGGAGGACCAGTTCGCTGCCGGAGAACCGTTGCCCGCGCGAGGTCAGACGCAGCGATTCGCCAGGGTCTGACCGCAGCCTGACGCCACCAAGTAGCCGTCCTCGACGTTCGCCGTCCCCTCGGCGCCGTTCATCTCCGCCTCCGCCGGGAAACTAGTTTCCGCGGCCGATGGAGGTGAGGTCCCCGGATGGTCTTTGCAAGAAATGCCTCTGCCTGTTGCCATGCTTAAAAACAAAGTGAACGTGTTAGTCGACGGTATACCGACCATGGCTTTAGCGGATACTGGTGCGAATGTTTCTGTTATGAGCCTTTCTTTCAAGAACCGCCTAATCCACAAGGTTATGTTTTCGTGGGACCGCACCGTTACCTTTCGTGGAGTGGGCGGCGAGTGGCTTCACCCCCTTGGTGTTTGCGCCGTCAGTGTTACGTTGGCTGGGAAGGTGTTTGTGTCGGAGTTTTTAGTACTTTCTAGATGTTCGCACGATGTGATTCTCGGCATAGATTTTCTTCAACATTGCGGCGCGTCTGTGGACTGTGGTAGTAGCGAAATATGTGTGAACAAGGTGCCCGCGCTTTCTGAACAAAGCTCGTGTGCCGAAGATATGGATACACTCAGTGTGCTTGATGAAATGCTGGCCCCCTCGTGGTCCCTAACGCGTGTTCGTGTTTGTTCATCTACTGTTGACGATGCTTGTGTTGTAGTTAGGCCTATCAGCGTAAACTATGCTAAAAAGTATATACTTGTGCCTTGCTCCGTCGTGTGCATGACGAAAGGAATCGCAACATTGTGGGCGCTGAATTGTTCGGCCACGCCAGTTGTCCTTCCTAGAGGCATGAAAACTGCTATTTTTGACGAAGCTTCATGCAGCTCAGTGGCGGCGCTTACTGCAGAGGCCGTACCTGCTTGCTCGCCTCGCAATTATCGCCTTTCTGAAGAAGTGATTCTCGGTATGATTAGCAAGGCTCTCTCTACATCCGAACGTCAAGCACTAGTAGAAGTTCTTTCCCGGCATGTTGCTGCATTCGACTTCACACATGGAGATGCGCCCCTTCCTTTGCCATCATCACGTACCCGCCACAGAATAGATACCGGTTCAGCACACCCCATTCGCCAGAAGCCCTACCGTGTGTCATCCTCCGAGCGGAAGGTTATCGCAGAACAAGTCAAGGAAATGATGAGCAAATGTGTTGTTCAAGAGTCATCTAGCTCGTGGGCAGCTCCAGTAATCCTCGTCGGAAAAAAACATGGTTCCTGGAGGTTCTGCGTAGATTACAGGCGCGTAAACGCCGTGACCAAAGAGGACGTCTATCCACTACCGCGAATCGACGACGTCATCGATTGCTTACACGCCGCTTCTTATTTCTCAACACTGGATCTAAGATCGGGGTATTGGCAAATACCTATGGAAGCTGAAGATAAAGAAAAGACAGCCTTCGTGACACCATATGGCTTATTCGAATTTAATGTTATGCCTTTTGGTCTCTGTAACGCTCCTGCCACGTTCGAAAGATTTATGGACACGATATTACGCGGTCTAAAATGGCAAATATGCATGCGCTACCTGGACGATGTTGTAGTCTTTGGCCGCACGTTTGAAGAACATAACACCCGCCTGAGCCTTGTCTTGGATTGTATCGAAAAAGCTGGCCTAGTTCTGAACTCAAAGAAGTGTCGGTTTGGCGAACATCAAACATTGGTTTTGGGACACCTAGTTGACAAGGAAGGCGTCACACCCGATCCTCGTAAGATTGAAGCAGTCAGCTCCTTTAAACCACCGCAGACAGCACGAGAACTTCGCTCATTCATTGGTCTATGTTCTTATTTTCGTCGTTTTGTACCACGATTTGCCGATATCATTCACCCATTGACATGTATGCTGAGGCATGGTGCGGCCTTCACATGGACACCGGAGTGCGAAGCGTCGCTCTCGCAACTGAAGTTTCTACTGACATCAGCACCCCTCTTGCGTCACTTCAACCCATCTCACCCGACTGAAGTACACACTGATGCTAGCGGCATCGGACTAGGAGCGGTACTTGTACAACGCCACAACAACGCCGAACACGTTGTCGCCTATGCCAGCCGTTCTCTGAGCAAATCTGAGCGAAATTATACCGTTATGGAGCAGGAATGCTTGGCTGTTGTTTTCGCCGTGCAGAAATTTCGCTGTTATCTTTACGGTAGACCATTTAAGATAATCACCGATCATCATTTCTTGTGTTGGCTGGTTGGTTTGCGTGATCCGTCAGGTCGACTCGCGCGCCGGGCGCGCGAGTCGACTACTGATTGCGACGCTGAGAATTTTGATAATTGTCTCGCTGCCATTACTCGTACGTTCCCCGACGCGGCAGATTTTAACAGAGAGCAACGAAACGATCTCAACCTGGACCCGCTGTTTGGCACCGCTCGTACTTCTCAAGGCAGTCGTCGCTTTACCATCCGTGATGAGTTGCTCTACAAGAGAAATTACACCGGGACTGGAGCGCGTTTTCTTCTAGTTGTCCCCGAGAGCCTTCGCTCCGACGTCTTACGCGCCATGCATGATTCTGCGACATCTGGTCATTTCGGTTTCGTGCGAACGTTACACCGCACACAAGAGCGCTTTTACTGGCCCAACATGCGCCAGACAACCAAGCACTATGTGGCTAGTTGTGAAACGTGCCAACCTCACAAGCGACCGACCACTGCTGCACCGGGTCCCCTTCGGCTATTGACACCGCCCACTACGCCATTCGAGCAAGTCGGCATAGACCTTATGGGACCATTCCCCTTATCGAACAACCAGAACCGTTGGATCATCGTTTGCGTGGACCATCTCACACGGTATGCTGAGACGGCAGCCATACCGACTTCTACAGCTGCCTGCGTGGCCGTCTTCCTTCTGCGTTCCGTAGTCCTTCGCCATGGCCCGCCGCATGTTATCATCAGTGACCGTGGTCGTCAGTTCACTGCGGACGCCGTTGAGGAGCTGCTTCATCTTTGCACATCTGAATTCCGTCACTCCACGCCGTATCACCCGCAGACCAACGGCCTCGTTGAAAGGACAAACAGGACACTGACAAACATGCTGGCCATGTACGTCTCTTCCAATCATAAGGACTGGGATGACGTGTTGCCCTTCATAACTTACGCATATAATACTGCGAAACACGAGACCACGAACTATAGCCCAATTTATCTCCTCTATGCAAGGTTGCCGCGAAGCCCTCTGGATACTTTCTTGCCATTTTCTGCACGAAGACGATTCTGTGTTAAAGAATATGTGCCTCGCTGAAGAAGCGCGTCGAATAGCACGTCTTCGCACTTTAGCCTCGCAACACCGGTCGAAAGGCAGATATGACGAGCGTCACGGACCAGTATCGTTTACCAAAGGCGACTTGGTGCTTCTTTGGACACCTCAATGCAAGCGCTGAATGTGTCGAAAGTTCCTTCCTCACTATTCGGGACCATACGTTGTTCTTGAACGTTTGAGCGAACTTTGTTATGTAATCGCTCGTCTTCTAGCAAATTGCCGACGATCAATTAAGCAGGACGCAGGTAACTCACGTTGCTCGCCTGAAACGTTTCCACGCCCCTGATTGCTCCTGACTCGCCCAGCGGGCTTCGTCTGCTGGTGGGGGAATGTAACGATCGTAGAAGAAGCAGGTTAGAGGAATGAGAGAAGAGGAGGACGAAGTGCTCAGAGTCCGGGCAGCGAGATCACCATCATCCATCTGCTGTAAATAAAGCCATTCCTTCACAACTCTCCGTAACAATATGATAGTAATACATATTTTCATATCCCAGGGATCCAGTGCACAAAGAACATAATCGCTAGTTCACCAGAACAGCCCCATCTTGCGACACACAGGTTGGAGGTTCACAGGGGGTGAGTAGGTGCACAGAAACTATAATGCCCTTCTACCTAAAATGCTTGATTCACAGTCTCAGCATGCCACTGGGTCCAGCAAAGTGCATTCATCTGCAGCTGGCATGGAAGTGTCATGTCACGTAAACACCAGATGCCCTCAAGTTTTCTGTGATCCTGTGCTAAAAATGACTTAAAGCTCTATGCAGCTCTCAGTTCAAAGTGCGTAACTTTGCAGGTTCAGATCTGTAGATGCACCTGTCCTTCTGCTGTGTGCAATGGGCACTCAGACAGCCATCATAAACAAGACAGTTGCAACAGAGACCCCATATAAGGAGGCAGTGACACCATGCAAAAACATCACTTGAGCAAGCTACAACGTTTGGATGATACAACCTTTAGCACAGCAGAGTTCAAAGTAGTTTTTAAATCGTACAGGTACAAGCTTTAGCAGTTTTGAGTGGCACAAAGGCCCGTGCACTCCTACCACAAGCCCTGTACATCTGTGTAAACACTTCAGTTACCAAAATAAGTGAAAAACAGTGGTGTAAACAGCAAAACACAACCAACAATGTGAAAGTGTGTTGTTAATCTGATGGCCAATTCTTTGTTCAACATAGCAAAAATAGATGCTCTGTAGTTTTTCAAAACATTGTGGGAAATTTTGCAGCCTCAAAGGGCCATCCTCAGTGCCTACGCATGTAAAGAAACAGGTGTGGAAACTGACACATGTGCACATCCGGGCGCATCAAGTCAGTGTGAAGCAGTGGGTGCCCCATCACCAAAGTGGAGGTTTCAGCCAGCACGCGGTTCAACAACAGTGCCAGACGCAGAGGAAGAGGCAGATGCTGCAGAGCTTCCATCTGTCATTCCTGAGGTAGACACAAGCAGCCAGCGTTCCTTTGATGAGAGCTTTGCAAGATGAATCGCAGGCCATAGTACAATAATTAACATCACCCAGCAGTGTGAATGACACAAACATGGTGAACAACACTCCAGCGTAATGTTGGGCTCCAGTTTGCCACGTGCAAACAAATAACATGGCACAAAGTGAGCAATTTCTATCATTGTCATTTGCATAGCATTATTCAACGCACCACAGAAGCCAGTGCTTTTCAGACAAGTTATATCGCTTTGGCATGAAACCGAAAATGGGAATGTGAGGCAGTAAAACTATATAATGAAACACGAGGCGCAGAATTTTACTTCTTACCCAGCAGTTTCCTTAAATGTCTTGAGCACTGAGCACACTGCTTGCCTATCTGATAACTCCATAACTGAGATGTTTGTATCCACCTTTGAGTTTTCGAGCAGTGCAAACTATTACAATGTTGACGTGTTTTTGAGCTATTTTTACGCAATCGTTAATCATTGTATACTTATCACATTCGAACCAAGTGTGTAAAGTGCCATCCCAAGGATCCTTGGTACATGCGTCAGATTACACACTTACGTAATTTGTCAATTTGTCGTATCGGGCACCTGCGGGAACAACCCAATGCTTAATTCAATAATCCTTTGCTATCATTCATAAAAACAAGCCATCAAAGTTTTGTAAAGCCGTCAGTCCACCAAGTCAGAGCTGTTTTTCTTCATTTGATTTCTTTTTGATAAATCACGCTTAGAGAGAGAGAGAGAGTTCTTTATTGAAAGGCAGAGAATTTAGCCGGCGTTGAAATATCGCTGACATGCTACTCTGCGTGGGGAGGGAGTTTGGGGAGAGAAAGACGAGTAGAAAGAAGTACAGAATACAGTGAAAAAGAAGAGAAAGAAAAATTGGGCTTGGTGTTTCGATAATCTCAGTGTTACCAAAGCATTTAATGACCACTTTAAATCTGCATTGATTCTTGATGATGGATGCACTCACTCTTTTTCCACTAATTCTTCATCATCACATTTTCCTATTATGCTAATCACTACAGCTGGCATATGTAACCTTATACTCAAAACTGATACAGTGAAAAGCTTAGGGGCGGACGAAACACAATGTGTTTCTGAGAGTGCATGCTGAATGCAGCTCAATATTCATAATTTTTTCAGTCTGCTCAGAGGGAAAGAGATAATTTATCGGAAGGCACAGAAGTTCGCCTTAGTGCACTCTGGCCTGCTCAGGTAGAAAATCTGCACAGGTAGAAAATGAAAAGGGGAGAAGAGGGGGCAAAGAATGATGATAGGGACAGGAAGATGTGATGTGTGTGCACATTCACCACACACAGTGCTTTTTATAAAGTATATTATTTAGTTTTCCTTGAACAAACCAAATACTGCCTTTCCATTAGATGGACACAGCACACTAGAAGCCATCAAGTCTAAACCAATTTTTGCAAGAACTGCAACTTTCAAACGCAGTTTCCCATGGACCATTTCTGACTAACTTTATTCCTAAGGCCTCTTTCCAGTCTTCTAGCTTTCTGAAACCCTTAGCATGACATTCCCATGTGTGAATTATGTGTGTGCACAACATTTTGGTTTCATTTATTCAATATTTGTTCACTACTACTTGTGTTGCATTGTGTTTTTCGTGCGTTTTGAATCCCCTGATGCAAGAGCCAAGGATGTTGCTGTGTACTATCATTAAATAAATAAATAAACCTTTAAACTGATATTGTAACCTAGCTGTTGACATTCTTTGACGGTGCAATTTCTGTACTACTTGTGCCTGTCTCTCGGAACACCTTTTAGGCCCTGATGAAATAAACCGAACTGCACTTGCTCATGTCATTACAGTCTCGTTCTTCACACCAGCACAGTGCTACACAAAATCAGAAAGCATTATAAAAAAAACACTCAAGGAGAGACTCCTTAGCACTTCAACAGGGAGTGTTGAAAGCCAACTGCATGCACAAGCTGTAATTACTTTATGAATTTTATAATTACTTTTACGAGTTGAGCACACTATTAAAACGCTTTCTTGTGACGTGTAAAGGTAGCTGCACTTACGCTTGCATGGGGTACTGGAAGCCTACATAAGTGGCTGACAGGAGCTCGTTCCTAATCCTGGCAATCATGCAAGCAGGCAGTACAACTCTATTGTACCTGCGGAGCCTTTTCCAAATCCACGTCGTGAACATCCTACATGCCACAAATCGATATGTTCGGTAAGCAAGAAGAAAGCATGTGAAGGCCACCTTATGCTTTACAAGTGCATGCACTTGTGTATTTCTCGCTCGATTTTAGTGCCGCTTTGTGTCACCTCCCAGTACAGTGCTTCCAAGACGGCCGGGTTTAAGCACACACTTGCAAAGTGAGAGTGGCGGGTTATGCAGTCGTGTTGGAGATATCCCGACAGGATACGTTCTCCAGGGCATTTTCGGTTGCCACGCAGTGCCCACAGCTAAACCTGCATGCATAATCACGCAGGAAGATATTTCTTGAAAGCAAGGCGTTTAGCAAGCTCGCTTTTTTTTGTCCTGTTCCAGTCCCCGCTATCTACCAGTTTTGCGAGGTGGCCGCGCGAATCAGCTAGTACACAGTTTGGAGGCTAGAATGACATGGCTGCCCTGATCAACTGTACGCATCACTTCGGACAAACGCTCCGATGATGCTTGGTTCATTTTAAGTTATCACAGTCACCCAACACTGCCGTTCAGCGCTGCTGCGGCGTCCAATTAAGAAAGTATAGCGATCTCAGACGAGTCTTCCTGCAGCTAGTACGCGGTGAACTTTCGCCGAAATGCATGAAAGCGGGTTGCGATCGAGCCCGCTCTAGATAGCCTATGACACGATAACCTTTTGTTGCGATTTGGCTCGACCCGCATAGAAGGCATGCCTCTTGGTCGCGATCGGAGGTTTGTTAGCATAGTTGCAGGCGTACGTTTACAGCCAATTAGAGAAAAGCTTGAAATCACTATCGTACACTGAAGAATGCAGTTTTAAAAAATAAAAGGTTTATATTTGCAATCCTAACAGCATAATAGACAAATTGAAATGCTCCTTTGGGCCAGTGCGGAAGAAATCACCCAAACCAATCTGGATCGTCGGACAACGGAGATTTCAGTCAAGATCGGGCTCTATCGCGATAGGTGCTGGCTTTCTGAGTGTGATCTAGAGAAGCGGACATGATTGTAACTGAACGTTCGTGGCAATTATTACAAGTACTGCAATTCACGCGAAAAGAATTAGTCATACATGGGAGCTGTGAACAAATATTGATGCGCGGTAAAGGAAACGTGCAGTGCTGTAAGCTTTTTCTGTGTAACACAGAAGTAAACTTCAAACTTCACGTACCAATTCACATCATCGCCGCCGCGTCACGAAGGTCCTGAGAGTTCTGGCTCGTCCGGTGCTCGAGTTTTGCGTTTTCTTGGTGTCTCGCCGTAAGGGTCGAAGCCAGTCACTTCACTCACACGTTCGACCTGAGCTCGCAGCGCAGGATTCATCGCTCACTGTTTTGTCCGGTGCTGACGTACGAGCAAGATAGAAAGTAAGTAGCGCACGGAGGACGCAAGCGCGCGTGTTTCCGTGCTCGCGCCCGTGTGATGAAGGGAAATAAACAGCGGGTCGGGGCTCATAAACAATGCAGTAGGATGTAGAAAGATCGCGCGCAGTCGGGGCGCGCACCGAGTGGGCGACCGGAAATGTGAGTTGCCAACACCACTGGGCAGCCCCGCTAAGCAGGGCGGAAGGAGAACAACACAACATTGAATCCGGGTGACGTAATGCGGTGGGCAGGACACCTCCTCTGGCGCCGCCCACCACAGCCATAATCAGTCGGCTCCGCCGCGCTGAGACGGTGTGAAAGGGAGATTTTCCGGTCGCAATATCTTTCCTGCTATCGCACCTTTTCGGAAAATTCTTTCGAATATGTATTTCTGAGTAGCCTTCAATACACACCAGCCGTTTTCAAAACCAAGCGCGAGGGGTGCTTCAGGACCCCTTTAAGCGTGTGGCCACAAAGAATGGAGTAACCCTAGCGTTATCAGCGCCCAGCAAACTGGCAAAGCTATGCAGGTGGATCACTGGAGAGAGGAAACTTCCAAGCAGCGACTGTAGAAAAAATCACACGAAGCGGTGCACGTTTACCAATTGTTCAATATCCGTAATTTATCAGATTCCTCTTTCGTGCGGTGGCTCCTACGTGGGCCAGACTGGCCGGTGCATTAACGAGCGCATGAGTGAGCATCGCAATCTGCTCCCAACAGGTACAGGGGGAATTTACCTTTGCATTGCTGAAGGTGTGCGTGTGAAGCAGATTTTCAAGATGTATCGATAGTGGGGAGAGATCGCGGCAAATTGGAAAGGGAGATAGGCGAAGCTCTCCATATCAGGAAGTTGTGTGCCGATTTATCTGTTAGTGAACCTTCGGCACATCTCAGTGATAAAGAGATGAAGTTTCTCACAAACCACTAGGGATGCTATGCAGAGCATTTGTCAAAATTGTTTAGAACTAGGCAGTGGCACGTTGTTCTCCGTGTGTTTTGTATCACTTTTTTATTTCGTGCGGTATGTTATCTGTGGTCTCACAACATATGGTGCTTGCACATGTGAGGTGTAGTTTCACTAGAACAAAAGTTTCAAATAAACTTCAGTTGGAAGTCCAGCCTCCGTCCTGTGCTTTCATTCTTTGTGCTCGAATCGTTTCCAGCTGGGAAACTTATCACATCTTCTACAGAATAATTTCCATCTCTCTAAGCCCCATAATCAACAAGATCTGGTCAGTTTGTGCCCTGTTCAGCTTCCTACAAACCACAATAGTGAGAGACTACGAATGAGCGAAGAGGAAGCAAATGCGAAATTTGTTCATTGCAAGACACGTATTGTTTAGGTTGTGTTAGACACTCCGAACAGAGTCCATTTCCATGCAAATGCATACTAAACGCATTCAAGGGCACTGAAAATAAAGCTTTTTCCCCTTTTCTGTCAGATGTGCCAATATTCTATTATGGTGTTAACATTTGGAAGTTCATGCTGTGTTTAGAGGTATGATGAACTTGTCCATACATTGAGTAATTGTAACTTTTTCTAATTCTCACTGTGCTAATGGTCATGAAGGTCATGCCAAGTTGCTGCTATTCTGGATTATTGAAAACTGCGTAGATAAATGTGTTAAGATAGGCTAGGCTGACACCGAAGTGCCATGTGAATGAACGTGTGCTCCATCATCCGACCGTTCATTTTGCCATGTTCAAAGGCAATGGACAGTTCACTCCCGATATTTCTGAAGCCTTCTGCAGACAGTGCAGTTGTTAAACAGAAACGCATTACACAGGCACGCCGTGGAAACCTTACTTTTGCGTATTTTATGCGCGTACTTTATTCAAACTTTTGTAGCAATCAAAGTGGAGGAGAGCATTGAGTTTCTACGTGTTACTACCAAAGAGTTAAAATAAAAACATATCAGGCATGTCCCATGTAAAATCGGCAGGAGAAAGCAGCGTAACAACTGACTTCATCAAAGAGATTTTCTCTTTCAAAAACTGGCGTCACTCTTCACCAAATGTATTAAAGGACTTAAGGTATCGACCAGCCCAAATATACCAATACAGGGCAAGGAAATTAAGAAATTCGACGGCATAAATTGAAACCAACTCGCTGAAGACTGAGCATATTGGAAATCGCTGGGAGAGGCCTTGATCGGCAGTGGATTAAAATAGGCTGACGATGATAATGCTTTGTTTAAGCAATGTGCCGACCTGTTACTCGGCACTGGTGGTGTCTTTGTTGCAAAAGACTAGTTGATATGTTCTTACAGTAGTAATGCAGAAGGGTCGTGAAGTAAAATACATCCAGATTGGCTCTCATTTCTAGCCAAACATGCTTTTCAAATCTGATCCTCTGAATACGCAGAAAGTTGTCGAAATAAATATCAAAATCTGCCTATGTCAGGCCAGTCACACCCATTTGTCCCAGAACTCGGGCAAAGTATGTCTGCTCTACGAGGGGTGTTGCAGATCGTGAAAATGAACACAAATGTCCTTGGCTGTTACAAGTTTGTCACTGTCTGCGTCTTTCGATTTGTATGCGCACTTCACTTCTACGGATCCCCAGGCTTGTTCCTCGGTCGAATCGTGACAATGGCATCCGGTGATGCCCAAACTATGGGTGCACAGGTTTAACAAAGAGCCCTGAAGCTGAGCACTGAAGCTGTACATCCCGCCCCTTGTTTTTCAGGGCTTCTTCAAAGCGCTGTAGCGCATTGGTTTTATTGGCTATGCCATACCTACACGTGACAAGCATGCAGAACATAATAAAAACGATTAAGTTATCTACATAAGGAACAAAACATTAAGTCACAAGTGCAAGATTGCACTGTTATGTGATTCAAATCATGTGCGAATTCACAGGGCACTGGTTTCCACAATGAGAGCTGATTAAAATGCAGTGTGGTATTTATAGGTACTATAGACCTACATACATGGTTGAATGCGCACTTTAGCATCGTGCTCTTTCACTGTGAGAACTGCATTCAGGACCACTGTATTCACAACATGAAGCCGCAACTACATCGAAGGTCGCGGGATCGAATCCCGGCCGCGGCGGCTGTATTTCGACGGAGCCGAAATGTTGAGGCCCGTGTGCTGTGCGATGTCAGTGCACGTTAAAGAACCCTAGGTGGTCAAAATTTCCGGAGCCCTCCACTACGGCATCTCTCATAATCACAGCTGGTTTTGGGATGTTAAACCCCACAAAACAACATAAGCCACAACTACTGAGTGAGGATTTAATATGCAGGGTCTCCAGGGAGGTAAGCAAAGAAAGCTTCATTTTTATAAATTAACAAAGAATTACCAAAGCAGCATGCATTGGGACATGACGTATAGCTTTCTACACGTGCACCACTCCAGATTTTGAACAACCCTTACAAGCCGCATGTCTACATAATTTGAACTTTCCATACGAAGATGACTTTTATAGCTGGAAATCATGTATAAAAATGGCCTTCAATGTTATAAGTTGTTCCGAATGGTGAGCAATACGACCAGAATAAGACATTGCTTATCCAAGGCAACAAACTGTGGCATTCTTTCAGAATGAAATGTTCAACATGCAATCCGTAAGTAAACGTATTCCAGTATGTGACTTACATGAGATCAGGAACCCCGCATAGCGCCTGAGATAATGTTAGGGGACCAAGGCCTTTGTCTGTCCACTGCTTCCGGAAAATTACAGTGCCTAAGTTTGATGCTGTCAACCGGTACTTCCTTTCCTGGCACCAACTCGTGTTTTTACGTTGCCTCCGCGAGTTCCTCTCGAGGAACAGCGCTTCAGCAGATGTGAGCACGATTTTCTGTGGAAACAAGGGTGTTTGTGTTACTGCAAGTGTGTAAGATATCTTTCAGGCTCAGATTGCCTGGATCCAGCAGGAAGAATATCCAGGCTTTATTATTGTATCTATTGCAGGTTCTTTACTACGAGCCATCATGGGAGCTAGGTACCTAGCAACACAAAACTGAGGTGGTGAGAGAGGGAGGCAAATTAGCGTAGAAAGATGGCTATGACACGACACTTTTATTATGACTCCTATCCTGTAAAAGACCATGAGTGAATGTCTGGGTAAAAGCGTTTTTTTTTCATTACCCCACAAACTGGCCCCTGCAAGTAAGGCATGAGGAGCCGCCTATAAGAACTAGTAAGCAGACTGTGGAAGGCGCAAGAAAAATATTGTGCATGTGATTGTGCTTACAAGCACAAAGTCTGCACCACAGAGATTGTGGTAGTAAGTGTATGGCTGTCACCAGGCATAAGAATAAGACAAGGCAGCATTACACACATGGCTGAGATCACTCCAGAAAAAAATATCAATATGGCCTCCTCATAGCAAGTGTAAAAAATTATTTGATCTCACTGAACGTGCATCAGTGTGTCAAAGGAAGTGGTAACTAAACTGTTTGTGTTACACCTCATAAGTATTCGAAACAAAAAATAAGCCCCATTTCAATTGAACAGCAAATACTAACCATCCTGACAGTAAGATAAACCATACAAAAGTTGGTGTCATTCAAGCCACGAACTAAACTACAGTATGTGCACTTAGTTTTTGGTGTCCGTCTACAAAGCTGCACAAAATTCTGACAAATATTCACCAAACACTGAAAATCTACACTTCAATAATCTAGAGCTCCAGCAGATGAAAAGTGCTCTTAGAGCCAGTGAGCTAATCATGATGCACAGATGGTTCATTAGTTATATTTAAACTTAAGAAATTCTTATACCTTCAAGATACATTGTTTTCGTCAGTATTGCCCGGGACAGACCACTGTACACTTCTTTTGAATGGCCAAGGTCTTCGGGCAGGTGTGGCAGAACACTCTAAATAAAATCTTGTTCATGTGTCCTGCGAAGGAAGACTCTAAATCCGTGCTGTGCCATGGGATGCTGGTACGCCAGTGGGGACCCATGAAACGCTGTCCCACATTTCGACAGGCACATTGGTGCAATGTCTGCGGCAGATAGCACGGCAATCAGGGCACTGTCTGCACCAACTTTAGCCAAGCCGTGTGCGAAAAGCAGGACATCTTTTCTTTTCTCTTCTACACGGCGTTCTCTGAATTTCTTTATATCCAATCGACATGGCAAGGGCACGTCTCGGCCGCCCTCTTTCACTCTTCTCCAATCCAAACCTTGCAGGATGCTGGCTTTTATTGGTTGTGTTCGAGGTCGCCTGCACACCTGTGGCAAATCTGTACGTTACAGATGATCTGGGGCCTCGTGGAAGCCCTTTCCCTGCCGTAAGCAAACCACTTGAAGCACAGCCTGTAAGTCGCTGCAGGCTTTTCTCCGTGCTGGACCTTCGCAGAGACCTCCAAGGATCCTGCCATCTCCACTTATGGTGGCATGAATTATATATGGAGGTCGGGTTTCTTTTTTTGGCTCCTGAAGCATCTTGCCCATATGTGGAATGTGGACTGTCTACAAGACTGCCATTGGCAATCAAAGCAATGAGAAAGACTGACTTGTAGCTGGAGCTTGCTTTCGTGGCTGCTGCACAAGTAAGGCACACTAAAGGCACACATACTGCGCGTACTCGAGGGCGCGTCGCGCTTGCCCTAAGCGAGCGGAGGCACCTCCTCTCCTGCAGCTCCTACTCAATCATTAATCTCGGAAAGGAAACAGTCCTGTGCTATGGCATCCTAGTCCAGCTCGCACAAAAGCTTCCTTACGATGAGCCTAAACTGATTTTGAGCTCGCCACAAACCACCACTGTCTACGAGTGGGACATGAGTTCAGAAAATTGGCCCGGGATATCCAACTGCCTCTTCGGATTTCCATACTCACATCAGCGCTGTTTCAAGCAGGTACGTGCACGTAGGCGAATAAGGAAATAGAACAGTGTAGCGTTTCGGGCTCCCTCTGGGCCCTGCACAACGTAAAGCAAGCGCCTCGAGCAATGGCAACATTCACATGCATATTAGAAAACTGAGAAAACAGATCGTAGCTGCTCACATTTTTTGGCCGTAACAGGCACTAACAGTTGATGCGACGACGTAGCTTTGCGTCAGCAGTTTGCAGCTACAACGACCGTTTTTCCTCGTCCCTGAGGCGGACGCCAGTCGATTGATTCAGCTCGGAGATCAACAGCCGCGGCAACCGGGCCAAATCGTTCGTCCATCCCTTTCGTCCGTCAGATATTAATTGGAGATTTATCCGGTAATCTGTCGTTGCACTGCCGGTATCGTAACTGCAGAACCAACTTAGACACGCTAAATCCTATACACGCATAATAGTGAAGGCACGCGTTCTGTGGTCGAGGCCTTGCATATCAATAAGAGTGGAAGCGCGTGCGTGAGTCAGCCGTCGACTTAGACAGAATAGACAGAATGTTGTGAAGAACAAGTCTAAGCTGAGCTCCTTGTCAAAGTGAAAAGCCACAAGATTGACTGGCCAATACGAGCAATTATTTATGAGAATCGGGCATTGGCAGAAAACTCTCGCCTTGTTTTTACAGAAAAAACTTGACCTTTTATCTGTTGACAACCCATTTCAGGTGATAAACTCCACTGACATCATTTCCTTCATTGCAACTAACGACACGTATTTCAGTGCATGCTCTTTTGACGTAAAGGGCCTGTACTACTACTTGCGACACGACACACTATTAAAGTACGTGGAAGAATGGATTGATCACTTTTGGTTCTGTGCCCTTCTAAAATGCTTCGGCTATGTAGGTGAGCAATTTTCTCCAGCTGCTTGGTTTTTACTTAAAGTCCATTTTTGCTTCGTGAAAGACATGTACATTAAAAAAAGTGGTGTATGTATTGGCTCATGCGTAGCGCCAGTCTTAAGAGATATTTTACGTGGACACCATGATCGTCTGCTTGCTAGCCGCCTGGACAAAAGGGTTGTCACAAAAGTGTTAGTGGGTGACCTTTTGTTTCTTTTTGATTGTGCTGTCATGATTTCGAAGTTGCTGTTTTCGGACGCGCTTGAACTGTTCCAAGGAATGTACGTCGCCATTGGTTTTGACGCATGAACTGCCTCCGTTGGATGCCTGGTTAAGGGCTGGACCGATTTTGCATGCGATCGGACGTCCGGCGGGGCGATCCTGCAGTCGTACCAATTGTACCAAGAGTGTTTTTGCCGCACCGGTTCCCTGTTCCGATCATCCTGTGCGCGTCAAACCGTGCAGATTTTCTTGTCGCCAGATAGTAAGGTCGGACGGAAGCAGCCAGTGGCAGTGCGGGAGACACGTGACGTCGCTGTAGCCGCTCATTGGTTCACTGCTTCGCTTCGGTCGCCCTGCCGAGGTTCTTACCGGTGTCGCCGGAATCTCGTGGAAAATATCATGACTTGTTTCTGGCTTGAAATAAATGCTTTTTAAGCAGTGTTATGTCTAATGTGGGTCAATATGCAAAGCAGCGCCCGTTTCCAAACCACTGGAGAGATCGGGAGCAGCCCGTGCGAAGGTAAACATCTCGGCAAGGGCCACCTCACCGAAGCGGCCCGTTTCGTTTCTGCCATAGCGCTTCATTCGCATCGATGTTTCGAGAAAGCTATTCGCACGTGTTAACACACGAAATATGAGGGCCAGTGTACAGTCGCGGCCACTGTTAGAGGGAACACGGAGCGGGTGACCGCGCTCCGCGGAGCGCCACAACGGGCGCCGTGCGAACTATTGCGGCGCAAGCGCAATCAGCGCCACAGGCGGAGTCAGCTGCGCGTCGTCTCCTACAGTGCCTCCCACTTCGCCTCGAAACCTAGATTGCGCGCGTGCTTTGGAATACACAAACCCTGTAGCAATGGCGCGTCAATAGATAAATCAGTTATGAAAGCGCGCAGGCATGCTGTACGCCTAAAATATTAACTGCGCCTTTTACTTCTAAAAGTTCCCTTTGATCACAGAGGGTGGGTTTCAGAATTGGCATGCTAAGGAAGTAAAAAAATCGCACTACAAACAAGAGATATTGATAAATCTGTGCTTCAAATTTATTATATATACGATGAAGCCGAGACCACGGCTGCGAATGAAGCTTAGGTGATGGTCTCCTTCCTTTCGGAGACAATCGAGGCAGCAGGGTGCAATGTCCGAACCAATGACGAAGGCGAATTTTAGTACCTGGTTGCATCTCCCCCGGAGGCAATCGCGGCAGCCATCCTACGTGGTAGGGAACTGTATAACGAATCCACAAGGGTGGCATCCAGCTTAAGGCGTTCCCATTCAGCGTGGACTGCTCTCCGAAGGCTGTCCTTTGACATTCCATGGAAGGGCTTGGATGCGAGTGCCGTTTTCATTTGGCCCCAAATATTTTCAATAATATTGAAGTCTGGTGACTGGGGCGGCCACTCTAAAACGGCGATGTTGAGCTGGCGTAGTAGGGCTTCAACTTTCTTCGAAGTGTGCACAGGCGAACGGTCGCGTTGGAATACAGGACCAGCCCCAGAGAAGTGCACCTTTGCAAGTTTGTGATGGGCCACTGTGGTCAAAATTTCGCAGTGCTTGTTCGCTGTGAACTTGCCGTCGATTCTCACAAGAGGTCCGAGACAGTCTTTTGTGATCATGCCCCAGACACTTACAGTTGACCTTCCGCTTTTCGAGACTCTTTGTAAGAACTTTGCCTGGCACCTGCATCAAGGAAAAAAAGAAAACAACATTTGGGTGTCTAGACTACCGATTTTGAACGCATAAAATAAGGAAACGTAGAGATAGCTGAAGCTGTTACGAAGTAGTTCAAGCTATGTTTATTAAACGTGCGGTGTTTGAAATGCCTTTACGATTAGCCGCAGTCTTATAAGTCGTCATTGCGTTCTAAACGATTTCGGCGCACGTTAATGATTCCTAGGTGGTCAAAATTAATCCGGAGCACCCCCCCCCCCCCCGCCCCACGACGCGTCACATCGCCTATGTAGCGTCGGCCGTTAAACCTCAATCAATAATCGTCATGAAAACGAAAGCATCCGGGAGTGGCCCCGCCACGGTGGTCTAGTGGTTATGGCACTCGGCGTCTCTCATAATCAGAACTGGTTTTGGGACGTTAAACCCCACAAATCAATCAATCAAGCATCCGGGAGTGTCGAGATGTATGCATGCAAACGGAATGACACACCCATTTAAACGTATTCACAGTACAAAATTGGAAGCCCATGCTGGAAGCACAATTCTTTCTTACAAAAAGCACGTTTGCAAAAACACATTCTCGTGTAGCTTACCGGGTGTTGTCAGGGCGCCAAATACGGGCTTGCTGATCGCACGATGTAGTGAGCGTGCACTCGTCTGTGAAGACGACTTGCTTCCACTTCTCAGTTGAGCGTTGCGCACGCTGTCGAGAAAACTGCAGCCGTTTTTCTTTGTTCTAAGCGCGAAGAAGAGGCTTTTGGGCTGCAATCCTGCTCTTCAGACCCGCTTCGTGGAGGCGTAGCTTGACCGTTGTCACGGATGCTCTCAAGTCGAGGGTATTTTTGATTTGCTGAGCAGAGAGGCCTGGCTTCACGGCTGCCGCCGCAACGATCCAAGCATCCTCTTGTTCAGTCGCAACTCGAGACCCCTGCTTCCGCGGAGCATCCTTGATCCGGCGGCAAGAGTTAAATGCTCTTACGATCCTGTTGACTGTCTTGAGCGTTCTTCCCGTCGCTTCGGCTGCGACCTGCCCTTGAAGTAGAGCTCGACGATTTCCCAGCGCTCATTCTCAGGAACTCTGGCCATGCCGGAAGGTATTGCTTTGACGAAACGTCACACTAAGAACACATGCAGCCCCTTTTAAACTCATAGCGAGCAGAGTTTTATCAAACGTGGGCGTAACTTTCGTCGCCTAAATGCGCTGTTTGACATGTCAAGCATCCAAGGCACACGCTGTTAATCTTATGCCACGTGCTCTATTTCCTTTTGTAACCAAGTGAAATTTCAGCGACCAACTTCATTTTGCGACGAATACGAACGTCTGAAATTCGAAGCCGAATACTGGGTGTAGCATGAACGGCGCGCCCAGATAACCCAGTTCAAATACTTTCTATCGAGCTCCATAGTTACAGTATTTTGAACCAGAGCGCGTGCGGCGAGCTGGGAGGCACCATAACAGACTACGCGCAGCCAACTCCGCCTCTGGCGCTGATTGCGCTTGCGCCGCAATACTTCGCGCGGCGCCCGCTCGGTGGCCCGAAGAGTGCGGCCACGCGTGCCGCGTTCCCTCTAACAATGGCCGCGACTGTACACCGTGTAGGTGAAAATGAGCACATTGTGACGAGCTCGCGGTTGACAGCGAACGACGACTACGAGGTTCGGCAGCTAGGCCTACCCACGTATTCGTCACTGACGGTGGGTTCCTGTGATGTGCTAGTCACTAGCGAGGGCGTCGATGGTGTTTTTCGGTGTCATATGACCAAGGAAGGCTGTACAAAAATGTTTATTTTGCACTTACAGACGAGGATACCATGTCTTACGATCGTATATGCAGACGCGCTTCGTGAGGACGCAGCTTCCGCGCTGATCGCTCGTCTTGACCCGCCGAGGCGAACGAGGCATTTGCCGGTGTCGATAGAATGATGTCGAAAATATTGCTTATGATTTGCTTGTGACACGAAATTCTCATTGAGTAATGTTACACCTAAAGTGAGCCAATCTGCAAAGCAGCGCCCATTTCCAAAGCACTCGAGAGATCAGAAGCAGCCGCGGCAGCGCGGTGCGAACGTAAACAAACATCGGCAGGGGCTCTTTCACCGAAGCTGCTCGCTTCATTTTTACCACTGCGCTTCGCATGTTGCGAGGAAACTTATCGTATGCGTTAACACACGACGTATGAATACAATTGTTAATTGTGTTGGCAAAAATGAGCGCTTTGTGGCGAGCTCGCGGTTGATTGCAAACGACGATGAGTACGTCGTCGGCAGCTATGCCTACCCTCGGAGTCGTCACTCGCGGTGGGCTGTCGTGATGTGTTTGTCGCTCGCGAAGGCATAGTTTTATCGGCAGTGTTTTTCGGTGCAGTTATGAAACCAAGTAGGGCTTGTACAAAACTATGTATTTTATACATAGCGAGAGGAACGCGATGTTTTTCCAGCGTGTATGCCGACGCGCCGAATGCGCGCGGAGCCTACTCACTGATCGCTCATCGCTTTCTGTGTGTTGAAGCGTCGTATGCCGCGTGTCGGAGAACACGCCATCGGACGTCGGATCGCATGGAAAATCGGACCATGTGTCCAGCTCTTTAAGTTTTTTAGAATTGCGGCTTAGCTTCAGCAATAATAATTTGTGCTGGAAATATGAGCCCCTAGGCAACAAACCGCTTCTGTCCTATGTTTATGCTCATTCCCAGCTCGTGAAGCGGGGTATCGTTAACCTTTGCTTCTCAAATGCCCTGCGCAGATCTTGTAGCCACTCGTTAAAGAGCAGTTTCCTACAGCAGGTTTCCCGCCTGAGAATCACTAGATTCCTGGAGCTCTTGCTTATATCTGTCGCGGAAAAGAAGCTAAGGCTCGTCAAGCGGGGAGGGATCGCACGAGCAAGGTGTCTCGCCAGAGACAGGAAGCCAGTCACTGTGCTTCCCTACCTGCATAAATTTTCGCACAGTTTGAAGAAGATAGGGGCTAAAGTAGACGTCAAGGTCGTTTTTTCCAGCCCCGAACAAACTGTGGAAGCTCTGTGGCCGTGCGAATGCTCACGCTAGGAGGAATCGATCAACAGACACCTAAAAACGATGTAGAACAGGGAATGTCACTCGAGCCAACGTTTTGACATCTGGACTTGTCTTCCTCTGGACGGCAACTTCTCTTGCCTCCTAGCATCTTGTCTCTGATTCTTAGAGGAGGAACACCTGCGAAAGTGATAAGAATCACTTGACGGCATGCGAGGAGGGTTTCGTATATGAGTCCCCTAAGCTGTGGCAACAAGTAAGTTCAGAAAACGGGCAGATGCATAAATGAACGATTAAAACAACATTTTTTTAAAATATTAACACAGCCGTCCAGGGGCACCTCGGCATCTGTTGTAAGGATTCTGGCCGTGAGACGGATTACAAAAAGACCACTATTGTAACAAAGCATGGCGGCCATCTCACCCGAGAAAGTAGAGAAGAGGATAAGATAAAGGCCGCTAGGTGATCTCTGTATCAGCATACCATTGATTGCCCTCAGCGAAATGAACTTTGAACTTTATTTCCCTTAAGCCGGGGCTAAAGGCTGGAATGCCTGACGAAGGCCTCGGCTCCCTTGTACAGTCTGGCATCAATGTACACATACATAGAACTGAAAATAACTATAAAGTAACAATATAAATAAAAATAACATAACCAATATACCATTATAAACAATGTAAACAACAATACAAATAAAGCATCAATATAAATGCAAAATTAGCTGCACTTGAATGTGTGTCACATGTGAAAAACGGTGTTACACATAGCGAAAACCAGAAGCTATTCCTTTGTTTCCTTTTTAAAGATTTTCAATGAAACAGCAAAATCAACATTTGGAGACATTTTACTAACAGCCGCAGTTACCTGATAGTTTAATTTTTGTTTGCCATAGTTCGTACGCGTCATAGGGAGCCGGTGGATTTGTTTACGTAAATGGTGTGTGGTATTACATAAAGTATTGTTTTGAGTGTGTAATTTATAGACTTTACACACTTAAAAAAAGAGTCAAAAGGGAGTCACGACTGCCTGACGCTCCTTGTGACAGCCGATGACCACCTTTTTTCCTCAGGGTAGTCAAATACTGTGGTCGGCGCTCACAAGCGAAATAAATGACTCTCTTGCTCCAAGGGAGTCAGTGATGGGCATATGTAAAGAAAATAACCATAGAGAATTAAAATAAAGAAATAGAGAAAATAGATGCGGACATTGAGAAATCTATGGTCTTCTCATACGTTCTCTACGTCCAGTCGGACACACTTTGCAAAATGAGTCAGAAAAAACGCTTCAATTAACATTTCAATTATAAACTTGAAAGCCTTTGCTTATATAGAAAAGTTCAAGGCCGTCACAATTTGCGGCATGCACACTTTTTAGAAATCTAAAAAATTCAATGTTTTTGAGACATTTGTCAGCGACTTTGATAATGCAGACAAACCTCCTTAATTCGTCCCCCAGTTAATTTGGAAAATCGGAGAATTGACATGGTTACCTGATCCTGGTGTGCATGTGTATTGTTGAATTGCCCCCGAAGGGGCGCCTGCGTGAGCAGGCGTTTGATGTGTGGCGACACCACGGACCTGAGCCAATGGGGGGGTTTAGACCCCCTCCCACGTGTCGCCGTGCGTGGCTTAGCCGTGTCCAGGGAAAAGGGGATCCTGGGGGTTGAGCCGACATCGGGTGATTGGACCTTTAAGGCCCCCCGGAAGAGGCAACACACCCCTTTGGCCCCGGCTTCACGTAGACGGCACCCCTGGGCTGACCCACCCAGGGGAAATCGGCAGTCACCTTTTCCTGTCTCTCTCTGCACATCTTCGTCTGTCTCTCTCACTTTATATCTTTCCTGTCTACTTCTCTCTTCCATTTACTTCCGATTTTTCGTGGTGGCGAGGGTTAACCCTGTGTGACATAACCAACGTAGGTTATATCATATTCGGTTATAGTGACAATGTACAGTTGGCATGTCAGGGATCACTCTCAACCTCTGCCATGTCCCCTCGTTGGGCTCGGTGGTGGGTGACTGGCATTGTCGCCGAACAAATCAATATCTTTATGGGATCCTCGAACCCTTCAACTGATCGTACCCTGAAAAGGGTGCGCACTGATGCATCAATTCTTTTTTCGCCAAAAAACAAAGACATGTTCCCAAAGTTCCATGTCATACATTGTGAACAATCATCTACAAAGGCTAGAACTATTTCACCGTTTTTGGTAGCAAAGTGTCTAAAGGAAACTATTGGAAGTGGCTATAAGGCTACCAAGATGGCAAGTGGGGATTTGCTCCTCGAAGTAAAAGATAAGGACCAGTATAAAAAGCTCGCACACCTCGTGGCGTTTGGAAACAATCCTGTCTCGGTGAGCGCTCACCGCACCATGAACACAGTGAAAGGTGTAGTGTCGGATGAAGATCTAATGGGACTCAGTGATGCAGAACTCCTGGACGGATGGAGAGATCAAAATGTAGTTCATGTGCAGCGCATCACAATCAGAAGGGATGACATTGAAATCCCCACAAAAAACATAGTACTGACTTTTGGCTCAACCACCTTACCCGAAACTCTGGAAACCGGCTACGTAAAACTACATGTCAAACCCCACATTCCCAACCCGCGGCGCTGCTTCAAATGCCAAAGATTTGGGCATGCGTCCCAGAGCTGTCGAGGGCAGCTTACCTGCGCGAAATGCGGAACAACTGGACATTCTGCTGATGACTGCGAACATGATGAGTTGCACTGTGCAAACTGCGACGGCCCTCACCCTGCGTACTCCAGAGCTTGTCCAACCTGGAAGAAAGAAAAAGAAATTATTACTGTTAAAGTCAGAGAGAATATTACGTTCCGTGAAGCACGACAACGTATTTCGCCGTTTTTTGCGAAAACACCTTTCGCCGAAGTGGTGCAACGGGGGGCGACACCATAACGGCTTTTGGCGGTTGCCCGGACCACGCGCAGCGTGCCGAGGCCAGCGCCACCCGCCCCCACGGTGGGAGCAGCCAAGGCTGCCCTGCCATCTCCGATCCTGACCACACCGGTGGTGTCTACGAGCGGCAGCAGCAGCCAGGACAGCACAGAGGCCAAGGAGGTCCCATCGACATCCGGCCAGGTGGGGTCCAAGACTTCGTTGCTCGATACGAAGTCTACACAGCGTAGACATCGCTCTCTGGAGCGATTGTCCAGAGCCTCTCAAGAGGCTATGGACACCACTCCAAGTCAGACGGCGCAGCCAGCGCCGAAGGGGCGGCGGGACTGTCTCGACCGCTCCAAAAAAGACAAGACGCCAATTACGGGGCCTGAAAAAGGCCCCGTAAGGTAATTGAACCTGCTGTCTCTTGAAATATGTCACCTAACATTCCTCTCTTCCAGTCACTTGTAGCGGCAAATCGCACCTTTTAATTTCAAAATGGCTTTTATTATTCACTGGAATTGTAGAGGACTGCTACATAATTTAGGTGACATTAAAGACATAATAAACACCTCCCCTGTGGCATTGTGCCTACAAGAAACAAACTTGGGCGACAGGCACACAAACTTTTTAAGGGGTTTTAATGTCATACGGCGAGATCGAACCCAGGCCAGCAGGTTGTCTGGTGGCGTGGCTGTTATCGTAAAAAGTGATGTCCCTACAAGACGAGTAACTGTTAACAGCCACATAGAAGCCATAGCTGTTACAATCTTAGCGCATAAAACTGTCACAATTTGTTCCGTCTACATTTCGCCAACTACGTCATTCACTGCAAGACATTTGGAGTTGATTTTAAACCAGCTGCCGGAACCTTTTATTGTAACAGGAGATTTTAACGCTCATAACACATTGTGGGGAAGCACTGCAACGGATGCTCGAGGACAAATAATCGAGGATTTTATATTTGCGAGTAATGTATGTCTTCTAAACACTGGCAGAGCCACATACTGCTCCCCAAGTACTGGAGGTATGAGCTGCTTGGATTTAGCGCTGTGTTCCCCATCCATATTCACCGATTTTACCTGGAGGGTCATTGACAATCCTTACGGCAGTGACCACATGCCTGCGATTGTACAGCTTGTGTCCCCACTTCCCATGATCCCCTGTAGACCACCGCGCTGGAAGCTTAAGTCTGCAAACTGGCCTCTGTTCACTGAAAAAGCTACTCTTGAAACAGAGATAACTGAGGGGCTAAGTGTAGACGAATTAAATGACAGGATCACTGCTTGCATACTTGCAGCCGCAGCGGAGGCTATCCCACAATCTTCTGGCAGCTTTTGTAAAAAACTAAAACCCTGGTGGAATACCGACTGTAAACAAACCAAAAAATTACAAAACAAGGCGTGGGGTATCTTTCGCCGATATCCCACGCAAGAAAAACTTCTCATATTTAAAAAAGCACGAGCAAAGGCAAGATATGTACGCAGACAAGCAGAAAAAGTATTTTGGAAAAATTACGTCTCCTCCATCAATAGTTCAGTAACGTCCAAGAGAATGTGGGATCAGGTGCGTAAGTTTAGGGGTGACTACACCTCCTACACGGTCCCCATTCTGTCAACAGCTGGCAGCCAAACAAACTTGCAGGAACAAGCAGACATATTGGGCCAACACTTCCACACAATATCCAGCTCAGCGACTTATTCGGCAGCTTTCCTAAAATATAAATAAACAGCTGAGAAGCAAAAGCTTCCAATTACAGGAGGTTCTGACAAATTATACAACAACCCGTTAACGCTTCTTGAAATCAATAGGGTACTCACTGCAGGCAAAAATACAGCACCTGGTCCTGATAGAATACATTATGCGATGCTCGCTCACTTGTCCCCGAAAGCAGTGAAGGCCCTGCTTCGGTTTTCCAACATAATCTGGAAAACAGGTGAAATGCCACATGAATAGAAGAAAGCAATCATAGTCCCATTTTTGAAAGCCGGAAAACAGCCCACATTAGCGAATAACTACAGACCGATTGCGCTTACAAGCTGCCTTGCAAAATCGTATGAAACCATTATAAATATCAGACTGACATATGTCCTTGAAACAGAGAACTTGTTGGATAGCCATCAGTGTGGGTATAAGAAAGGTTGTTCAACAATTGATCACCTCGTCCGATTAGAAAATGAAGTACGCAGTGCGTTCCTACAAAAACAACATTGCTTAGCTGTCTTTTTCGACCTCGAAAAAGCGTACGACACGACATGGAGATTCGGAATTTTGAGGGATTTGGCAGACTTGGGGATTCGAGGCAAAATGCTAAACTGCCTCACTGGCTTCCTGTCGAACCGAACTTTTCAGGTGCGTCTTGGCAATGTGCTATCACATGTGTTCATTCAAGAAAACGGTGTACCTCAGGGCTGTGTTTTAAGCGCAATGCTGTTTGTGGCCAAGATGAACTCTGTTAACAGGATCATACCCACCACACTAATGCACTGACCTTACGTGGATGATCTTCAGATCGCGTGCCGTGCATCGAATATGGCAACCTGTGAACATCAAATTCAAATCACTTTAAACAAACTTAACAAATGGGCATCTGAAAACGGGCTCCGATTTTCCTCGGAAAAAAATGTTGCTGTTGTTTTCTCCCAAAAGAGAGGCTTACAACCGGACCCCATCCTGAATCTAAATGAAGCAGTATTGCCAGTGAAACAGGAACAAAAGTTTTTAGGTATCGTATTTGATACAAAACTGAACTTCCTTGCTCACATAAACTACCTGAAAATTAAAGAAAACAACGCACTCAATGTTCTCAAAGTTCTGTCCCATAAGCGATGGGGCTCTGACCGTAAGTGCCTGCTGCAGATCTACCGCTCTCTTGTACGTAGTATATTAGACTACGGTAGCATAGTATATGGCTCTGCCAGACGCTCATACCTCCAACGACTAGATCCCGTCCATAATAAAGGGCTACGCTTAGCGACAGGCGCCTACAGAACTTCGCCAGTTGTCAGCCTGTATGCGGAATGTAACGAACCATCCCTAGAACAGAGAAGAACGCAACTTATGTTTGAATACGTTCTCAGAATTTATTCCCTCCCAAACCACATATGTTACATCATCACGCACTGCGACAAACGCCTACACTATGCCAACAAGCCAAATACCATAAAACCGCTGATGCTCAGATTTGAAGCAAAAAGTCGTGAGTGCAATGCCCCCCCTGAAGCACTCGCTGTCATGCCAAGATCGGCCAGACTAGCTCCGTGGACTGATTTTACGAAATTTTTCGATTTATCGCTGGCACATCCAAAGAAACAAAATACACCACGTGAACATATCCTACAGGAATTTCGCATGGTGCAGGAAACTTACAACAATTATAAAGAATTCTATACAGATGGTTCCAAAACAAATACATATGTCGGAAGTAGCGTTGTCGAAGATACATGGGAGCGTACAATTAGACTGCCGCAGTTTGTCTCGGTCTACACGGCTGAATGTTACGCTTTGTGGATGGCACTTCAAAGGATTATAAATAATGGATACAAAAAAGCAGTGATATACACAGATTCTCTAAGTGCTTTGAAGGCTTTGAACTCACGGTCTCAGTATGAACCTATTATTGGTAATATTTTAAACACACTTTCATACCTAAGTAAAGGTCAGTCCATACATTTCTGCTGGGTCCCTAGCCACGTCGGGATCCCAGGAAATGAAAGGGCGGATCAGCATGCAGCAGCAACACAACATCTCAATGTTTCTAACATAAGTGTACCCCTAAGGGATGGAATTAAAGCGCTTCGTAAATCATTAAGACTCAAATGGCAAAGCGAGTGGGGATCAAGTACAAACAACAAACTTCATCTCATCAGGCCTGTAATTGGTGAATGGAAGACATGTTACCATCAAAAACGGTTCATCGAGGTTGTCCTATGTCGACTTCGAATAGGTCACACGCATATTACACATAACTATCTTTTGGCAGACGAACAACCACCAACATGCGATAGATGTCATGAACGATTAACAGTACTACACATTTTAACAACCTGTCCAAACTTGGAAACTCAGAGACAAAAACATTTTCATCTGCTTTACAAGTTACACATACCATTACATCCAGCGTTACTTTTAGGTGAAGAACCTTTGATACCACTTGCTAATGTCGTGAGCTTCTTAGACGAAACAGAATTATTAAATAAGCTTTAAGCACTATAATCTACGTCACATATAGTACAGGAAGCTTTATAAACTTCCGCAACCTGTAGCACGGCCTCTTCGAAGAGGCTGTTGTTGCGGCGCCTATTTTAATATAAAGCACCTGCCTCCTGGCCCTTGGTAACAAGGACACAGGCTAGGCAGCAGTGCTATGTACATATCTCAACAGCTTTAACATGGTCATCTCATGCTAAATACATACCCATTGACCATCCCGCGTATCATACTCATAATTTTAATATATATATACAATATATTTTACGCCTCTATACAGCGAGTGATCTTAGGCCTTTCTACAGCCAAACCGCACTATTCATTTTACGCCATATGCCATAGATGACCACATAGTCACCTCATAGTCATGGACATAGCGTGTTGCCTTATAGTACAGGTTATCGGCTTTTGAAGTTCTGTTTCGTTTTTCCCTCTCTCACCATGTGTCTGGCACAGTATAGCCGTAGTTGCTCTTGCGCCAATAAAATAAACCTAACTAACTAACTATTGTTGAATTGCAATAATTATATCTGGGGTTTAACGTTCCAAAACCACGATTTGATTATGAGGGAATCCGTAGTGGAGGGCTCCGGAAATTTCTACCACCTGGGGTTCCTTAATGTGCTCCTAAATCTAAGTACACGAGTTTCAACATTTTCGCTCCATTGAAACTGAAGCCGCCGGGGCTGGGATTAGATTCCGCGACCTTCGGGTAAGCAGTCGCGCACCATAACCACTTGACCACCGTGGCGGGGCTGTTCAATGGCATCAAACTATCGTTAATTCGATCATATTTAGCCGCAATCCAGTTCATTCAGATGACCCTCGGAGCGCGCCTGGCACGAAACGCTGCAGATGTGCACCACCTGTTGAAGCTGGTATAAAATAAAACTCGCTCACTACACCGTCATGAACGAACGATCAGTTTCTGTTCATTCTTCCGGTGAGAAGGAATGTCACGTCTGAGTGGTGGTCTTGGTGACGGCACTACGCAATAAGGGGTGGGTTAAGAGCACGTTTCGGCTCAAGACACGGGGGGGGGGGGGGTTGAACAGCCGTCACATGGTGAAGAAAGTCGCGAATGACGAAAATTGCTTCTATTACACTGCTGTTATGCAAAATAATCTTGGACAAGTATTCATTAAGACAAAGGAAATGCATCGATGTGAAAGACAATGTTTTATTGTTTTCCTGATACTTTCGATAATTCGGCATTCGATTAATTTGGACATATTTTCCGGTCTCGTGAAATTCCGAATTAAAGAGCTTTTATTGTAGAAGCGTCCAGAATTCTTCTTTTAGGGGGGAGGGTGTTCAATCACACGTTATGGATGTTCGTGCGCACATTTGTATGCGTGCGTGGGATGTAAACATGCAAATATGAAAAATTTTGGGGAGGGGAGTTTGAACCCATAGCCCCCCGCACCCCACACACATTTGTTTGACATGAAGCGATATTTAAAGGAGTACTGACACGAATTTTGGACATTCTTGTATTGTTGCTGTAAGTGAAAGTACTGGCGGGCAGAACCCTAAAAAGAGTATAATGGTGCTTCGCAACGCAATGAATATATTTTTAATACGACTCCCTTAAAAGCCCACTTTCGGTTTCGATTTCGAGGGGGCGGTTTCCTAGTGACGTGTCAACAGAATCGGTCGTACGTTTAAGCCATATAGGGACAGTAATTCGTGATAGCTTCGGTTCAACTCCGTCGTGTTTGGTCAGTTACAAGTGGGGCAAGCAAACAACGACAATTTCACGGTCGTACAGCGACTCTGGCAGCGAGTTCAGCGATTTTTAAGAGACTGTCCTCATACGTCATCGTAGTCTCCATTGCGCTGGGGCTGGCTTGCAGTGCTGTTCGACGAACACTTTAAAACCAAACTAAAATATTTTGTACGTGTTTCCTGGCTTCCGTGTGCGGAGGGCGTCAACAATACATGACCAGAAAACGAAAAATGTATATTTTGTGCTGCCACAAAATCGTGTCAGTGAAGCTGAGGGGCAGCCATGGCGACACTTCTGCCTGCAGAAAGGCAAAAGAGCGCTTTGCACCTATTTAGTTTAAGAAACACATACGCACCACACCAGCACGACACGAGCGCTCGTGTTGTGTCCTCCCTTCTCGTCCTCATGTAACTTAGCTCTTAAATATCGCTTCATGTCTTACCAACAAGGCCGAATTTCTCCCGCTGTTTTACTGTCTCCAACCCATGAGCCTGCCAGCTGCTCTATTACGTCAGACAGGAACACGACGAACTTCAAAATCATGGGGCGACGCGGCTGTATGTTGTAAAAAGTGGAAAGTAATCTCACTTGCACAAACCCATTGCATTGCCTTTGTGTGTGACGTTTGGTGCTTATCCGTTCCTTTCATGCTGCGCGCTGGAAATGCTATTACCACCTTTCCTGCATACAACTGAGGGGCAACCATGGCGACACTTCTGCCTGCAGAAATGCAAAAGAGCGCTTTGCACCTATTTAGTTTAAGAAACACATACGCACCACACCAGCACGACACGAGCGCTCGTGTTGTGTCCTCCCTTCTCGTCCTCATGTAACTTAGCTCTTAAATATCGCTTCATGTCTTACCAACAAGGCCGAATTTCCTACTCATGTAACTTAGCTCTTAAATATCGCTTCATGTCTTACCAACAAGGCCGAATTTCTCCCGCTGTGTTACTGTCTCCAACCCATGAGCCTGCCAGCTGCTCTATTACGTCAGACAGGAACACGACGAACTTCAAAATCATGGGGCGACGCGGCTGTATGTTGTAAAAAGTGGAAAGTAATCTCACTTGCATAAACCCATTGCATTGCCTTTGTGTGTGACGTTTGGTGCTTATCCGTTCCTTTCATGCTGCGCGCTGGAAATGCTATTACCACCTTTCCTGCATACAAATGAGGGGCAACCATGGCGACACTTCTGCCTGCAGCAATGCAAAAGAGCGCTTTGCACCTATTTAGTTTAAGAAACACATACGCACCACACCAGCACGACACGAGCGCTCGTGTTGTGTCCTCCCTTCTCGTCCTCATGTAACTTAGCTCTTAAATATCGCTTCATGTCTTACCAACAAGGCCGAATTTCTCCCCCTGTTTTACTGTCTCCAACCCATGAGCCTGCCAGCTGCTCTATTACGTCAGACAGGAACACGACGAACTTCAAAATCATGGGGCGACGCGGCTGTATGTTGTAAAAAGTGGAAAGTAATCTCACTTGCACAAACCCATTGCATTGCCTTTGTGTGTGACGTTTGGTGCTTATCCGTTCCTTTCATGCTGCGCGCTGGAAATGCTATTACCACCTTTCCTGCATACAACTGAGGGGCAACCATGGCGACACTTCTGCCTGCAGCAAGGCAAAAGAGCGCTTTGCACCTATTTAGTTTAAGAACACATACGCACCACACCAGCACGACACGAGCGCTCGTGTTGTGTCCTCCCTTCTCGTCCTCATGTAACTTAGCTCTTAAATATCGCTTCATGTCTTACCAACAAGGCCGAATTTCTCCCGCTGTTTTACTGTCTCCAACCCATGAGCCTGCCAGCTGCTCTATTACGTCAGACAGGAACACGACGAACTTCAAAATCATGGGGCGACGCGGCTGTATGTTGTAAAAAGTGGAAAGTAATCTCACTTGCACAAACCCATTGCATTGCCTTTGTGTGTGACGTTTGGTGCTTATCCGTTCCTTTCATGCTGCGCGCTGGAAATGCTATTACCACCTTTCCTGCATACAACTGAGGGGCAACCATGGCGACACTTCTGCCTGCAGCAATGCAAAAGAGCGCTTTGCACCTATTTAGTTTAAGAAACACATACGCACCACACCAGCACGACACGAGCGCTCGTGTTGTGTCCTCCCTTCTCGTCCTCATGTAACTTAGCTCTTAAATATCGCTTCATGTCTTACCAACAAGGCCGAATTTCTCCCCCTGTTTTACTGTCTCCAACCCATGAGCCTGCCAGCTGCTCTATTACGTCAGACAGGAACACGACGAACTTCAAAATCATGGCGCGACGCGGCTGTATGTTGTAAAAAGTGGAAAGTAATCTCACTTGCACAAACCCATTGCGTTGCCTTTGTGTGTGACGTTTGGTGCTTATCCGTTCCTTTCATGCTGCGCGCTGGAAATGCTATTACCACCTTTCCTGCATACAACTGAGGGGCAACCATGGCGACACTTCTGCCTGCAGCAATGCAAAAGAGCGCTTTGCACCTATTTAGTTTAAGAAACACATACGCACCACACCAGCACGACACGAGCGCTCGTGTTGTGTCCTCCCTTCTCGTCCTCATGTAACTTAGCTCTTAAATATCGCTTCATGTCTTACCAACAAGGCCGAATTTCTCCCCCTGTTTTACTGTCTCCAACCCATGAGCCTGCCAGCTGCACTATTACGTCAGACAGGAACACGACGAACTTGAAAATCATGGCGCGACGCGGCTGTATGTTGTAAAAAGTGGAAAGTAATCTCACTTGCACAAACCCATTGCTGTTGCCTTTGTGTGTGACGTTTGGTGCTTATCCGTTCCTTTCATGCTGCGCGCTGGAAATGCTATTACCACCTTTCCTGCATACAACTGAGGGGCAACCATGGCGACACTTCTGCCTGCAGAAAGGCAAATGAGCGCTTTGCACCTATTTAGTTTAAGAAACACACACGCACCACATCACACGCAAAGAAGAAACGGTGTGCTTTTGTATTTAAGACGACTTGCGTTTCTCCTTAGCAGATTCTGCTCCATTCTACAAAACAACACTGTAAAGAAATATTTATGCGCATGAAACATTCGATAATTTATAACTGCATATTTTACTAGGCAAACAATGACATATTGGAAATCTGTGCACAAGTATATATCACTGTGAAAAGAAAAGCCGTACATTACAGCACCAGGCGACGGGAGTGCAGCCGTAAGGATGCCGTGCTCGTCCCGTAACGTAAGGAGGCTGAACGGTCATTGGAGTGGTTACGAGCGCATTTCGCTATGGAATCGGGGTTTTTGGTGCAAAACTCGGTTGCATTTACTATGTGTCATCCTTAGTGAGTGGAGTTATTTTGTGATAATAATAAAAGAGCCGTACCACTCCCTTTTAACCCTGCAGCATTCAAATTATCAACGCACTACTTTTTATCTCGGAACTACGTGCGCGGCTGCGCGCGGCGCCGCCGCGGTCGCGCTCATGAACACTGTGCACAACTCGGCCAGCGCCTCGGTAATGGTGCTTTGTTGTGTTGTTTCTGCACTTACCGCGACTTTTTGATTCGAAATCCAGCCATGCAGCGCAGCGGACCAGACGGAACTTGTCACACGACTGCACGGTAAGTTCGAATGATCCTGAATTCTGTTTCAGTTGTATATGTGTGTACGTGCGAGTCACCGACCTACCGCATGCCCGTGCGGACCGCTGAGAGTCCGGCGAACTGCGCAGTTCGCCGGACTGTCAGTGGTCGCTTCGTGCAGACGCATACAGAGCATATGTGCGTAATTCACTGACTGCTGCGGTGGTGATTCGCATCGTGCACAGCGTGTTGCATGAATTTCTATTGGTGCTGACGGCGTGCCCATAACCCTTCGTTTGTCGCTCATCTACCAAGTGCAGTGCGTAATTGCGAGATATTGCGCTACTATGTTGTTACTAGTGTGAGCTCAACATATGACTGGCTGTTCTTCATCTCGGCACGTCATCATCACTTGTACATTTTCCCCATCAACATCGATCATCATCAGCTGCTTGGCAATGTTGTTGTTGACCTGCTCTTTTATTGCTTACTTTAAACGTATAGCCATGCGCACTGTACGTAATTCGTGTACCAAGTATCGATTCGCGCTGCCCTTGTCGTCGCGCTTGCATAAGTGTTGTGTAAGCGTGAATACCTTTCTTGAGAAATAATAGGTTGTTTTCAAAGCTGAATATGATAATACCATTCGTAGCACCGCGTAAGGTGCCCCGCATTGGACATCTTGATTGTAGTTACAAATGCCAGTCGACTGATTCTTTAGCAGGCGCCTTCAAGTTTAGTGCGGTTAGAGTCAAGTGTGTTTAATTTTGGTCGGACTGTGTGGACATGCACTACATGAATGAGTATGTATTACTATTGTGCGTTCCACCGGAAGCAGACTGTAAAAAGTGCTCGTCGATATCAGTCTTATTACCGTGGCTGGATGGGCAGGAGCGGGCATGCCTCCAGATTAATTCTCTACTCCAGTGACTGAGTGAATGGGTCTGAATGCGTAGCCTTGGGCGTGGTAGTGAACTTGACGCTTACCTTTAATTAAATTGCTTACAATATCCTCTGACCACTAAGAAATGTGATGTGTACCTGTGTTGTGATATAAATTCAAGTATTCACTAAGACAACATCTAATGACCATAATTACACTTTAGGTGTTCTCTTTCATAGTGGTCGCCCCGCCACGGTGGTCTAGTGGTTATGGCACTCGGCTGCAGATCCGAAGGTCGCGGGATCGAATCCCGGCCGCGGCGGCTGCATTCCGATGGAGGCGAAATGTTGAGGCCCGTGTGCTGTGCGATGTCAGTGCACGTTAAAGAACCCCAGGTGGTCGAAATTTCCGGAGCCCTCCTCTACGGCGTCTCTCATAATCAGAACTGGTTTTGGGACGTTAAACCCCACAAATCAATCAAATCAATCAATCAATCATTTCATAGTGGTCGAGTGCGTAAAAGCCTAGTGGAGCTAAGTGAATGTGCGCTTGAACATTGTACTTGCTCCCTAACATGGTAGGAAATGCTGTGATGTCTCTATTCATTGCTTATGTTGTTTCTCATTGGTCAAAATAGACAGTGAAATCTCTTGTACCTATGCTGAAATAATCTTGCCGATGAAAAAAATCTCAGTGCAAACCACAGAAATGTCTGCATTAAATATGAATTTTGTTGCCTTTTTAAAGTTACTATTTACACATAGGGTAGTGATAAATCAAGGAGACTCATAATAGTAATCAATGCACATTAATAAATGCCAATATCCTCATAGGCCCCATCACATTGGGGGGTTATAAGATTGGTTAAAATTTACTGTGATGCTAGAGACCCCTCTCTGTGGCAGATGAGACACTACAGCAAGATAATGTAGGCAGTGCTTCGTGATGCAAGAGCAAAAGGTATCCAGAAAGCACCAGCAGGTGTCATGACAAGTAAGAAAAGATGCATTCAATCAGGGACATAGCCAGAATTATAATTCTGGGATAGGGGGGTCTGAGCCACCTTTCTGTATGTGCTGTGTGCTCATATGAGCATGCGTATATATGCATATACAAAGTTTCAGGGCGCGGGGGAGGGGCTACCCTCCAACCCCTCTCTGGATACACCTGTGCAGTCAGTAATCATGACATGATGTAACATTTGCTGTGCGTAGGCTTAAAAGCTGCATGCGATTGAGACCTACATCACGACAATATTTTCCTCATATGCGAAGTTTCACATTCGAGCAATCAGTATGGACCTTCTTTTGTAGCAACTTGCTATGATTTGGCTAGAGGTCTTATTTTTAGTCCAATCTGCCTTGCAGTTCTTGCAGGACTACTTCAAGTTCCAAACTCAGTAGACTATTTCAGGGCTGTTTAATTGTATGTCGCTCTTCTCACCTGGTGGGTTCAACTGAATACTCAGACGAAGCAACTGCATATGTGCCTCTTGTATTGCAGATGATTGTGGAGATATGGAAAATTGACAAGGTAGTCAAGAAACTTGCAGTTTAGAGGATGGTTGACGCCTAAAGAGGAAAGCCATGGAAAGCTGAATGGGTGGCAATGATGACTTTAAGGTTTGTAAATACACGGGCTTACCACCTCATTGTTGATATATTCTTCTTACAATTGACAACAAGGAGAGAGACATAATTTGTATGTTTATTTTTTTTGGCTGCACGAATTTTTCGTTCTGTTACATTATTGGACGATTTTTCGGTCCCTGCCAGATCTGGAAAGGCGGTCAACGACTGTACTTGCATACACTCCCAGATAAATACATTTGCGACCTGGCCTTAATATGGTGCAGTCATATTTTACTAAAATTTCTTTTTGCTACTTTGTAAAAAGCTCATAAACTACTCAGAATGTGTAAACATGAAAGTGTGTGCTTTCTCAGTGTACATATACTTTCTTTCAGATTTCCATTTTAGAATTACCCGCCTCCTCTCTGTGGAAAGCGGCTTACACCAAACATTGACTTGAGGCTGGTTGCTGTTTTCTGCTGCTAGAACGTTGAATATTCCACACATGTGGTGACAGCACTTGAATATCTTTACAGTTAAGTACCTCTTGAATTTTGGCTGTTTCCATAAAATGAACTTTTTGAATAACAAAGCAGCTTTATTCTAAACTTCACATTACATAGGATGTTAGGATGGATTGAACACTAGAAAGTAGTCTACTTGTATGATGTAGTGATAATCCTTAGCCTGTTCTAGCTCTTACACAGGAAATAGGCCTATCCAAGTGGTGTTGAATTTGCCCAATCATGTGCGAGCTGATTGCATATTGTTCCTGTGAACTTGTAGATTTCATCACGCTACATGAAATTGGTCACCTTCAACTGCATTATATACATGGGTCATTACATATCAAGTGTAACAGGTTGTTTTTCACCTGTCTCTAATCATGCTGAAGAATTGTGTTACATTTCCACATGGACAGTACTACATGTGGAGCATAATTTCTTTAAAAAATGTTTCTCGTCCCGTGAAGGTGCCTCATATTTCTCTCTGAAACGGAAAACTATGTCGTGCAAATCAATTTGTACAAAATTATTCTTTTGAGCCATTGATTTGGTATAATAATTTGCTCATTCTTGAGGTTTCGGTTTTTTTTACTACTAAGTCAGGCCATATTTTTTTTTCAATTTACAGTTTGGCCATGAGGAAACATCACAAAGTGTAGCATGTTTAGCAATTTTTAATAAAAGGAGCGGCTCAATTATGATAAATATAATGGCAGATTCGACTTCCCTACATCCCATACTAAGCTATAAATATACTGCGGTAGCTTGTAATGCTGATATCTTTTGGCTAGATGGTGAGAAAATTGGCTAAAATCACATTTTGACCTACATTGAGCCATAATTTTGGCAATGTAGCTGCTGAAGTAAAAATAGGGCCTTTAACTGTTTTGAGTAGCCTTTGTGGGTAATTCACGCAAACGGTTTTAAAAGAATAATTTTTGTTTGAACCGAGAAAAAGAATTTTGAACTTCTTAACCGCATAGCTATCTAAAGTTTCCCTTTGTTTGGCCTTCATCTTACGACACGATCAGTGCGGCATTCATGTAGGCACCCTGTCGCCATCATCCGAAGTACCTTCCTATTGTTACTCCACGTGATACATTTCATCACAGATTTTAGTAATCTAGCATCAATCAATGACGTGCTAAAACACCAATAGCGCTAAAACAATGCATCACTTCAATTTTAGCGCGGCGTTGTTACAAGCTAGACAGCTCAAATCTATGACGAAAACTGTTATGACTTGGAGTAGCCACAGCAGGGTACTTTCGATGACGGCGATAACGGCCTGCGCGGATCCCACACTGATGTCTTGCGGTGAAGGCGAAATGAGAGGTCGTTTTCCTCAGCCATGTCGTTGGTAAGTTCAAAATTTGTTTATTTTTATTTATTTACAGATACTGCTGCCTCATGTTTGAGACATTGCAGGAGTGGTTACAAGAAACGCACAAGAACAACAAAAAAGGAAAACATCAAAATGCATAACTGGACACTTGTTTTACAAACTGTGCACGTGGTAGCCGTCTCAAAGAAATGTCAAGGTTAATCCAAGTCTCAACTGTGCACGGGAAAAAAGAGTATTTATAACATTCAATATAATATCTGAATGGCACAATGTTCAACGGATGGTATCGGCGGGTCACTTGGGTAGTATGACCGGTGAAAGAAATGGGTGTAGCTATGCTGACAGATTCATGCACGGTGTTATGTAACATAAGGCGATCGCACATACGTCAGCGTTCTAAGTGATTCAGCGATAAAACATGGTAGTGCTCTGAAGGGGAGAAGTTACAGTCGTAGCGATTAAAAATGAATCTGATTGCTTTTCGCCGGACGGACTCAAGTTTATCTTTGTCATTTGCAAGATGTGGTGACCATACAACTGACGCATATTCAAGAAGAGGCCTGACCAGTGACTTATAGGCTATAAGCTTTTCTTGCTTCTTTTCTTGCTTAAAACAAGAAATACTCTTCAAAACCTTTTTTGCGTGGTTTAACCCCCCCCCCCTTTTTTTTCTTGTGGTCAGATTAGTTGAAGTATGCCCATATCAATATAAGGGTGGATCAGGAAATGGAAACATGGTACCCTTATGAGGCATCTTGTAAAGCACGAAAACTGCTTCCTGGTGCATGTATAATATGAATGGGTTCAGCTGTATTGTAAAGAAAAACAAATGGAGGTGGGCAGTGCATGTGATGCATCAGACGTAAACCAGTACCCCAGCTAGCACACAAAGGATTTAAGACGTCTTCGAGACGGATATCCGAGACGTTAACGACGTCTCAGAGACGGCACGCGTAAGAAGTTTTGGTCTAGAAGACGTCGTATATCTCGTCTAATGTCCGTCTTGTTGCACATAAACGAGACGTTTTCTGAACGTCTTTGAAACGTTATCATAAAGCTGGTCTTTTCGACGGCTTGGGGGATCCTCCAACAATCCCATTAACCGGGATTTCTGAATCCGTTTAAAGACTTACCAAAGACGTCATCAAAAAGCTGTTCCTGAAACGTTAGCCGTAATCTGAAAAGGAAGCAGGAATCGTGCTCGGGAACGGGGCACGCCCACCAAAATTTTGATCTGGTTACCACTCTCAGAATGTAAGCTAACGCCTTACGGGTACAAATAACCACAAGACATTTTCTGCACCCCTAAGGCATTAACTCTGTGGTTCTGAAAGTGTCAACGGGATCATAATTTTGGGAGGCACCCCCATCCGCGGACGCCGTCCCTGCCTTTCTGGTAGTAGCTGCGACTTGCTATGTTACCAGCTGCACCATAATTTTTTCGGTGCTGCAGAGTGGGCTGTAGTGCCAGCCGAATACTTTCGTAGTTACGTCCCATGAACCAGTCCTGATTTCGCACTTGCCTGGAACTCCTTTTTTTTTTCTCGTGGTTAAAGGCATCAGCACTGAGTGCAACAAAGCAAAAATAGTGCAGTAAGGAAGGTACACAGTTCTCAACAAAGGCTTCATCAGTCTTAGCATTTAAGTCAAAATTGGTTGTCATGATGAATACAAAAACCAATCTAGCATGTAACTTGCAGAGTATGAAGCAAATCTACGAAGAATAGTAATGACATATCTTTCTACAGTGAAGGATAGACAGTTTCATGGCAAGCGGCCTAACAAGGAGGCCTCTGTGCCAATGATCACGAAGTCGAAACACTGCTACATCAACATTTTATTGAGAAACTAACTTCTGCAAGTGTTAAAAAAAGAAGAAAATGAGAACTGCGAGAGAAACAAAACCACAAATATTCAAAAGGAACTGCAGAAGAAATACTTTAAATATATTTGGAACTTATTAACCGCTAGAGGCTTACAAAAGAGCACTAGTAGTCACACAATAATCAACAGCCAAACGACTATGCGCTCTTCACCATGAGAGCAGCGCATCCGATTATATGAGCAGAGACAGAACAATGGATGACTGTGATAGCCGCTTTCAATCACGTTATGCAGTATCTTCACCGCATAAGATCATGGAATATAAACCAAAGGACTTATATATGACTCGCCCCGCCACGGTGGTCTAGTGGCTAAGGTACTCGGCTGCTGATCCGAGGGTCGCGGGATCGAATCCCGGCCGCGGCGGCTGCATTTCGATGGAGGCGAAATGTTGAGGCCCGTGTGCTGTGCGATGTCAGTGCACGTTAAAGAACCCCAGGTGGTCGAAATTTCCGGAGCCCTCCACTACGGCGTTTCTTGCCGTAGCCACTACGGCGTCTCTCATAATCAGAACTGGTTTTGGGACGTAAAACCCCACAAAACATCATATATGACTCAGACATAATAGTGAAAATTTGTCTCGGACATCAGCGGATGTAATGAGGAAAACTTTAAAAGACAACCAAAAACATCAATCAAGTGTCAATGAATATTGATCAAAGTGACCTTCAAAGAAAGTAGCGCATGAAATATTAAGAAAATCGGAATAATGAGCAACGTCGCAATGCAGTGCACAATCTCTCACAGCGAGCAACGTTACATCGAAGCAACCTCCGTTTCATAATGAAGCTACATACGTGCTCGAAGTCAAATACAGTGGAGACAGTGGAGACAGTGTTGAGGCGACGAAAAAGAAAAAAAAGAAGCAATATTCTCAATTACATACACAAAATACAGATGTGTCTCTACAAAGCACTGTATTACGCACATATATGCAAATCTGACATGAACGGCGATCAGAGTGGCAAGGATCAGTTGGAAGCCAAAAAAGAAAAAAAAGAAGATTTTGGCACCCAGCACATGAAGGTATTCCTAAAAGGGACTCCAAATAACCATCAGGTCTACATGTGCAGGATTAAGCTGAGAGTCTCCGAATTGCGCCCTATTTCACATTTAAAAAAAACTGTTACCTTATACCTAGTCATTAAACAAAACACTTCGAACAGCCAACTCCTTTGAGAATGCAACCTCCACCAAACGCGCAACCAGTTCACGTTCACACTCATCAAAAACTAGTTGTAGTGTCCAGGCTTAGTGCAGCTGGTGAATACGATGCTACTGGCATCATATGACACGCTGAAACCGCCGTCGCGGAAATGCTTTCAATGTAGAACCTCGGTGGGGCCGTGGTAGAACGCAGTTGGTGCCCTATCAGGTTATCCATACAACCGCCGATTAAACCGCATGTGTTCCTGCAAAGGAAAAAAATGGGGCCGTTATTTTCTATAAAGCTCTTCTACAACTGTGCTTTGAAGAACGAAATTTGAAATGCATCTCTGTCACAGACTGCGCCCTTTACAGGAAGTGCTCATAATATCCTGCAATTTGCAATAGGATAAACACTCAAAATGACTTTTCCTCGAGTGCCTGGTTCTGCACTGCTGCCTGCAATATATATATAAATTTAACGAAGCAACAAACTACGAAGCCTAGGAAAGCATGGGAGGAGTTATTGGGGTTGTTAATTGTAGTATTGTACTTGTGGAGTAAGTATAAAGAAATTTAGGTGGACGAAATGACAAACCTGCCTTCTGTGGGAACCGAACCCACGACCTTCGGATAAGGCGTCCGATGCTCTACCGCTGAGTAAGTATAAAGGAATTTAGGTGGACGAAAAGACAAACCTGCCTTCTGTGGGAACCGAACCCACGACCTTCGGATAAGGCGTCCGATGCTCTACCGCTGAGCTACGAAGGCAGTCGTCCCCCCCGTCCATTCCATCGGGTATATGTGCACATACAATCTAACACTCCCAGGATTGTATGTAGTACATATACCTGTGTACATATTTTTTATTTATTTATTTATGAATACTGCAACCCTAACATAGGGTTTTAGCAGGGTGGATACACATTTGCTAAGTTTACAAATCGGCAAACAAGTAAATATAAAACAGGTAAGGTATGTACACAAAAAGACAATGGTTTGCAATGAACAGGCATGAGGGCATATAATGAAATCAGCGCTACATTCAAGTTGATCACGAGTGGGGTATCGCTACAGTGATAGAAATAAAAAGCAGGATCAAATGTAATACAATTCAGACACTCACTGCTGGAGCTGCGCAGAAAAAAGATTCAAGGAAGACTGGGAGACAACTTCATTACTAAGGTTATTCCATTCGGTGATTGTCCTAGGAAAAAACGAATATTTGAATGTGTTATTACGGGTGGAGAATGGGGTTATTGCCTTGTGGCATATCCCGTGGAGAAATGAAGTATGTGTGATAAGTCTAACTTATAATAACCTTTAACTAACTGAAAGAAAGATTTCAATCTTCTACTTTATTCCTTTGTGTAGGTGTTGGAAGATTGGCTTTTGATAATAAACTTGTTATTGAGGTACGGCCGAAACTGTTATAAATAAATCGAATATATACGAAGCTTAGCGAGCTCCACCTAAGATTGGACGCTCGTGCTAGATGCCCAGCGATGAAAAGGAACAGAAGAAAGAAGTCAGGATACAACAGCCGGCCTGCGGCAAAGGCGCTGTGTCTATGTCTCTCTCATTTACAATATACCGGGTGTTCAAAGTTAAGCTTTATGATTTTTTTTTAAATTAGGCGCTCGAAGGCACGTGAGAACCACTTGTGCAAATAAGTTAAGCGGCCAGGGGGACAGAAAGTTAGATGATAATTATCGCTGTCAGCAGCCCAATTAACTAAAATTTAATAATTAAGTTGTTACTGGCTGCGGTAAGTTGGCATGTTTATATTGAAAAAATGTAGGCAGTGGTGTTTGTACACAGTTTCAGTTGGAAGATTTCTTCTAGCACGCCTGTGCTCCGAGATATCCGGCTCCAAAGTTTACTTGTCTTTCGCATGATTACGCATGCAAGAGGGTGAGGGTCCGCGCAAAGCTCCTCCCTAAAGTGACGCATCTGTTGTGTGCGCTGTTTAGTGTGTGAAAAGGGTGGAAGCGTAGGCATAGGTGATAACAGTTACCCTTGCCCTCTCGGCCGTCGAAATCAAAAATCGAAGAACCCTTGCAACCAGTGTCGTAACACGCAACTGCAGAGCCTCTAACGATAGTGGCAGATACCATGCCGAGATAATGGTGCGAGCGGAGAATCTGTACTGAGACACGCATGAAAGCGCTTTGGTGTACTGCGGGTCTGAAATTAGTGACAGGAAGACCAGGTTCACAAATGCCGTTTGAACTTTGAGCGCCGCAGACAACCTGACAAGAGGTTCCTGCAAGTTCTGCTTTCAGCTAAGACATATCCTTTGCTCTCAACTAGCTTCACAAGTCAACTAGCTTCACACATGCAGCCTAACTTTCCGCTATTTCATATGCCATGTGTGTATGGGTCAAGGGCAACTTCGCGCAAAGAGTGCCAAATTTATATGTGGTGCAATGCACACTTCACTGCAGCGCATCATTTATGTGGAACAAGACACAAGCAAAAAATATACAAGCGCACTCTCTAGAAATTTTACTGGGACATAAGTGGAACGGTAGCTGGATCGTGCAACATTTCATCCCCCCCTTTACCGAGTTCCAGATAAGAACGATAAACATAAAGGAAACAGAACGAACGTTCCACATAAGATCCACTTATATGTCTTGTTCCACTTATTCAGAGCTCGGATCCAGATAAAAATATGTGGATCACCGTTTTAACTGGAACTTATATGGAACCAGATTAAGAGTGTAGCATCAACAAATTTTCGCTGTGGCTTCGATTTCGCCTGCACAAAACTGCCTTCCATGGCCAGGTAATAGTGAAGTTAGTACAATGCAACGAAATATGGCTCATTTGGGGTAGCGAGTATGTCGCGGGGTAGGAGGAAAATGTCAAACGTTCCGCAGAAAACTGTTGAATAGCACCGTGGCTTTGATTTGACGATATAGGTATAGGCATGCACAGCTAGATCCCGGCGCCGGAAAAGCTGGCGGCGCCCGTAATATGTAATAAAAATAAACAAAATACGTCCAAACGTTCATGTATAGGTCGTCGTAACACGCCGCTCACCCATAGCCCGACGTATTAATTTATTTCGTTGTTGGTCCCCTTATCATATCCGTCCTGCACTATAAGCCCAGCAACGTGGTTCAAGTCCATTCCTCAGTCCGTACCACGTGAAACACTAGACGGCTTATGGCATATCATAAATCTACTGTGCACAACAGCGTTCCTGTAACAATACTATGGAACCAGATAACAGGTCGTGTAATTGTTTTGGTATTTGCGGTGTGCAAGAAACAGGAACCCCAAAATGCAGAAAACCGCAACAGTGTGGACAATGAGAAATAATAATAACGAACATTCGCAAACGAGTCACATGCCTCTGACAAAGTTTAAATATGACCGAGAACGAGCACGACACTCATGTTCATATGAATGCTGAGCTGCGAGAAGTCATTCCACCACCATAAGACGTCATGATTGCCTGCGGCTGTTCTGCTGACATGCCACAACGAACAGTGCGCGATTTTCACATCCACATCACATGCACGTAAATTTCACAGCCCGGAATTGAAATCTCACGACTGCAATGCCACAGTGAAAGAACGCGCGGCAACTGTTGCCCAACAACATGCGATATCACACGCATGTATTCGTCTGTGTAAGACACGAGTAAATCACTACTATCCCACATTGTTGTACAGGCGCTGCAATCGCTACCCGTAACGACCAAATGACAGGATGGTGGGAACGAATCCAATGCACTCCTTACTCACTAATCAGGCTAAACACGCACATAAACCTAAGAAAGCTTCAGAATGCATTCATACACGGTGATCTGAATAATACAACCACACTTGCATTGCTTTGTGTTTAATGCGTCAACTATCTTAGAGCTTACATAGCGTTAATGCTCCTTGTATCTGTCACAGACCTATTTGCCCTATCCGCGGAACACATGAGTGATCTCTCAGGCATCATGCTAAGCCATTCAAATGTGGTACTTACATTTATTTTCGGCGAGACGTAGTTATTGGTGTTACGGGATCCAGTCAGACAACTTGACTATAGTCAAGTTGTTGGCGGCTGGCTTTCTCGCAGTGTATACACTGGCTCCACCGCCAACCACGCAAACTAGCCTCGCTGCCTTTGCTTCGCGTCTCCGCGTGTTTGCGCCAGCCTGAGCCCTCTCGCCTCGTCTCCCCGGCGACTGGCGAGAAGGAGCCAGACATTCTGGTGCCTCCCTCCCGGCCCCATTGCAGCTGGCGACATCTCGGCGTCGTGCATTGTGCCGACCCCCGCCGACGCTTTGAGCCAAGCCCTGGGGGGGAGGGGGGGCGGTATTCTTCCATGTCTACTTTCCGTCTCGTGTAGGACGTTTCGAAGATGGATTCATTGTCCCTTTGGTGTCGCTCCCGCTTAGTTCGCGTGGATGACGTCTTTGAGACGTCAGCCATGCGAACTAAGACGTTAATCCCCCAATAAGACGTCTTTTTGGTCTTGTGTTCTAGCTGGGTTATGTACATGTGTGAAATTTTTATTTCTGGCCACCATGAAAAGGCATTTATTTGAGCTGATTTGTGTTGTCACAAAACAATCACCATTGATATCACCCCTGCGCTTCATTTACATGCTGATGCTTCCAGCATATTTTCTTCAGAACGAAAACGGCACTTTGTCGTACGCCTGAAGGTGATGGCAAGAGGTAGACTGGAATACCTTTGCCGGATCGGGCGTGTAACGATGACATGGCACTTTCTCGACACACACAGTCAGTGATCTTGAGAAATAACGAAGGCTTCAGACAAGGCCCCATTCCATTATTGAACCTTAAAGACCCTTTTGAGGGTATTAAATAAGGGGGACGAAAGCAGCAATAACAGCATGGTGACAATGATAAAAAAATGTTTGCGAAAAATACAGCATACATGATTTCAATTACAAAAGCGAAAGAAGTTACAGTGCAAGAGATAGAACAAGTGATATAAATGCAGCTAGACATGAATATTACATGAAATAACAGTGTAAAGGTGGCAGATCACGGGTTTAAAAAACATGGAAGTATGTGTCTAAATTTATTGGAGTCTTGTTCATTTACTATATATATGGGCAGCGCGTTCGTTAGCTCAATATCGGTTGGAAAGAAGGATTTGTTGAATGCTTTAGTGGTGTGCGATGTAAGCGTTAAACGCTGAGGTTATTAAACAGACGGTGTGAGGTGCGGTTTGGAGGAAGCAAAATAGTGTCTCTGAAGTGAGGGAACTTGTAATACAGTTTGTGGAAAACAAGTTGTGAAATCTTACGGCAAAGGGACAGACCAGGTATGCATAGTGTCCATTCGATGGAAGTGATACTAGAATGCCAGTCACAGTTTGAAGCAATAAAACGTAGCGCGTTATTCTGCACTGCCTTGAGGGAGTTAATAAGACAATTCTGGTGAGGGTTCCAAATTGCTGAGGCATACTCAAGTTTTGTCGGAATGTACGTTTCGTAAGCTGGTTGACGGGAAGGGGCTGGGGACAAGAAGAGCGATGGTTTCAGGAGGCCAAGTGATTTGGAACAGTCTTTTATAAGGTTCGTTATGCGGGCAGTCCACGTGAGGTGATCAGTGATTGTAACTCCGAGATAAGGATAAGAGTCGCCTTGGGTGAGAGCTGGAGATTTGAGAGAGTACTGGAAATTCAGGGTTATGTGGTTGCGGGTATCACACATGTACTTACGTCTAGAAACGTTGAGAGACATAAGCCAACTGGAGCACCAATTTACAATTTTGTTTAAGTCTTCCTGGAGGTTAAGCTGGTCATTGGGGGAGGATATGCGCCGATAGAGAATGCACTCTTCAGCGAATAACGGAATGGATGAAGAAATGTTGGCAGGGATGTCGTTTATAAAGATCTGGAACAGGAGAGCTCTGAGTACTGAGCCTTGTGGTACACCTGATAAGACCGAGCTATTTGATGACTTGAGTGTTGTCGACAAGTGTGTTGTGAGCGGTTCGCGAGAAAGCATTCAGTCCAGGATAGTACATGGTGATGAAGGTTGAGGCAAGCAAGCTTAGCCATTAGACGACGATGGGCGACCCGATCGAATGCCTTTGAAAAGTCAAGATAGATAACATCAGTTCTAAAACGGGAGCCAAGATTAAAGTGAAGGTCTGTGGTAAACTCAAAGAGTTGCGTCTCACATGAGTAGCCCTGTCGGAAACCATGTTGCTTGGGAAAGAAAAAAAGGTGTGTGTCTAGATGAGATGCGATGCTCGCATACAGAATATGCTCTAGAGTTTACAAGGTATGCAGGTTAGAGAAATTGGACGGTAATTACATGGATTGGAAAGGCTACCAGATTTGTGTATGGGCACAACATAGCTGAGTTTCCAGTCATTCCGAATAGTGGAAGAGGCAACGGACTGAGTGGAAATCAACTGCAAGAAGCGGCTAGATTGCGATTTGCCGCTCTTTAAGGCTTTAGCCATTATGCCATCAGGGCCTGGTGCACTGGAAAGTTTCAGGTTATCGATTAACTTCGCGATTCTTTTGATACTTATCGTAACCTCCGACATTGGCGAATACTTATGAAATGGTAACGTAGGAATATTGGCAGGTGGTTCATTAGTGAAACTAATGCAGACATAGTTCATGACGTCGGGACGCCCATCCCCTGGAACAGGTGACCCGTCCGAATTGATTAGCGCTATAGTAGGACACGAGGTACGTTTTGATAACAATGAGTTACAGAAGTTGCGAGGGTTGACGCGCCGGATGCTGAGAAGGTCCTCATGAAAGTACTTGCGCTTAGAGTGCCTCAGCAAGCTGGTGTATTCACGGAGCACCGCAAAGTATCTTTCCCATTCTTGCAGATTGTTACTTCGCTTAAGTTCACGGAAAGTGCGCTTTTTTTCAACTGAAGTTGTTAGAATACGAGGGCCTTCCGGCACCTCCGCGAATGCGCACAAGAGGAACATGGGCATCAATAAGAGACAAAGGCTTGCCCTTATAGAGTGTCCAGTAGTGCTGAACTGTTCGGGGAGAGGCTGACCGCTGGATGTCTTCGAAGAAAGATTGCAGCTGATTGTTAATTTCGGAAAAGTTTGCTTTATTATAATCTCGAATTTACTTGATCGATGGCGGACGGTCAGGGAGCTCAATGGCTATGTTAAGAAGGAAGATGTTATGGTCGCTAACACCTTGGACACATCGTAAGGAATTAATTAGGTCAATAATGGTAGTATGAGGCCTCGGTTTGGACGACGCTTTATTCTGAGTAGCTGGGCAGGTCGCTCGATGATGCCAACGCGCTGAGCGCAAAAACACTATGATGATGATCACACACCAGCGATGAAGAAGATACGCAGAACGCATGGTGATGATGATAAAATACAGATGATGAAGACGCGCTTAATAAACGCCCACTTAGTAATAACTAAATCGGGGATGTTATTACCGCGAGTAGGTCTGCTAACAACTTGGCTTAAGCTGTACATGAGGACAACTTCAAGGAAATCTTTGGATGCGCGGGCCGATACGACGCAGTTATCCCAATCAATATCAGGAGTAGAAGTCGCCACATAGCTCGAGATTAGCACTAGGAAAGCCGGAGATTAGATCGGAGATGATGGAATTAAGTTCATTTGTAAATGAAATGTAATCAGGGGGCACAGCAACAAGCAATCAGTATGTTCGTGCTTGCTGATAGCGAAATCTTAAGGCAAAGAGTCTCACGCTGACTTACAACAGGTGCGAGGGAATAGACCAGACATCCCTTGACAAAACGCAAGACTCCACCGCCTCTACGATCGAAACTTTCTTGCCTAAAAACGGTATGCGAAGTGTTGTTAAAAGCTCTTCATCCTCAATATTCGAGTTGAGCGATGATTCAGTGATAATGACCAGGTCAGAGTCATCGTCTGTGATAACTGTTATAAACTTTTCTTTTTTGGGGGGCAAGAGACTTCGAGTGTAATGACGAAGGTGAGGACGCTGAAAATCCCTATCGCCATCGTGTGGCTCTTACACAGTTCGCCCGCTCGCTGTGCCTTACGTGCCGACTTGACGATTGTCGCTGCTACTCGACGTCTCCAATAAAGCTCCTTGACAATTCCTGGAAGTGCCGGGTACGGCAGGATATCTGGAACTCAGGAACGGGACTCTCCCCCACCCCCGCCTCCATGATGCCGGAAGACGGACCACCTCAACTACAACCCGGTGCCTCGGAAAAAGGTTTAATCAGAAAAAGATTTAGAAAAAGGGTGGTTTAGAAACCACCCTTTTCAGGTTTAGAAAAAGCGAGGTGGTTTGGTGGATCAAGGCAAGGTTCGCTGCGGGTAGATGTGCCGGCCGCGTTCATAAGCTGCTTTTCTGCAGCGATTGGTGCTCGTACACCGCAGTATGAGCTGTGTGCCCGGACATACTGAACTGCTTTTGCGAGAGCTGTTTGGTTGAAGCGTCTGCTACGGCACCGTAGGGTGCAAGCTAAATAGATTGTTCCAAATTGGTTCTGCCTGAATAGCCACCTACACAAGCTTGGATCGACAGCGTCGTCGTCTTAGAAGTAGATTTTGACTTTGCAGAAGGCTTAAACTTCAACAAGAGCATGTTTTTTTTTTCGCTCAGCAGCGCTAGAACACCGTGCGCTCAGTTCACGCGGCTTCCAAGGTAAATGAAAGCACTGAAATTTAGAAGATGACTGCATTTCCTTTTGCATCACTAATCACTTGCCTAAGCATTTATGCTCCAGCCCAATGCAATACAATTGCAGTCTGGTGCCTCGTATAATGTATGTGCACGACTCGGCGCGTCCCAATCCACCTCGACTGCAGCGCCCCTACATAAACTTTCCGTGTGTGGAGCGTCGCTTGAAGGTATGGGCGCCAGTGGGGGATAGAGGCACTCCACCTTTTTCTAGTACACTCTAGCCTCGGTGACTACAGCGGTTTGCCCTGGCCTGCCGCGCCAGCGTGACCCACCCATATCCAGCGGCACCGAAGACCATGACGTGGAGGCTGGCTCACTGACTACGACCGACTGAGTATTCACAACCATTGGGACGACACCCAAAAACTGAATTACGCGTCTTTTTATTTGAGCACTGTCGCCACTGTGTCGCACCGCAATCATGAACGTGACCTTCCTACGTGGGTTACATTGAAGGCGAACATCACGGAGGTATTCGGACGTCCCGCCGTTCGCAAGCTTCGTGCTGAGCAACGCTAGCGTAGCCGTGAGCAGCAGAGCGGTGAGGCATTTACCAGTTATATAGAGGATGTCGTCGACCTCTGTAATCGCACTGACGCAGAAATGGCTAACGCCGATATCAGGCATATTTTAAAGGGCACTGGAGATGATGCTTTTCAGATGTTCAAAAATCCGACAACAGTGTCGGAACTCATCAGCCTTTGTCAATGTCAGCCTTTGTCAATGTTTCGACGAACTGCGCAAACAGCGCGCAGCCACGCGCCAGTGTCATCCTCAGGGAACATCGCTATCGAGCTTGGCGGTGACCCCTCACAACACCTCGCTCCTGCGACAAATTAAGGACTTCATCCGTGAAGAAGTCCCTCGCCAGCTTTCGCTGGTGCCACTTACGGCCAATCGACTCCTCCGCTTGAGCCCCCACTTCAGTACATCATCAAGGAGCAGGTAGCCTACTCCATCCCGCCGTCTCTCAACCAGGCTGCGACTGCTGCTCCTCTGACGTACGGTCAAGTCACATCGAGGCCTGTACTCCCAACCTACAATCCACCTCGCCCGCCTTTGCGCCCGCCAATGTCCCCTCCCCCCGGACCTATGGTACAAAATGCACGACCTCGAGATCCGTGGCGCACGGAAGACAACCGTCCGATTTGTTACTACTGTGGCCATGCTGGACATGTGGCACGTCTCTGCCACCAATGCATACAACACGAGTTCAACAATATGCCTCCACCATTGGTCACATATGCGCCCAGTTTTAGGCAACGTCACAATATTTTCGACCGCCGGGAATCTGCCTTTCTCACCGAACCAGCATTGGCTACTCTCCGTTCGCCTTCTCGCCGCCGCGCCATTTCCCCAATGCAGCGTCGGCGTAGCCCTCTGCGCCAGGAAAACTAGGTATCGCACTTCATGGGGCAAGAACTGCGGTTCCAGCGCAGTTCTTGCACCATGAACTGCGATACCTGCACAAGGCCTCAAGGTTTTCCGACAAACGTTATCAACATCGTAATCGTAGGGATATCGACGCTAGCATTGATGACACCGGCGCTGCTCTTTCGATGATAGACGCTCGTAGTTACCGCAGAATCGCAAAAGTGGTGACACCGCTTTCTGGACTATCCCCAGGAACCACCAACTCGTAGCACCTTACGCCTTCGGCTGCCTGTACCGCTCGTGTCGTCGTTATGGTTGTTTTATATGTTATCTAATTCCTTGTGCTGGCATCATGTTCTCATGACGTCATATTAGTTTAGAACTTCCCATCCGCACATCATGCCATCATTGATTGCGCCAGTGCCGAAATCGATCTGTTTCCGTTTTCTGTCGATATGATACACCACGACGACGCTTGCCGCAAAATCACCGTTTTAGAAGACACTGTTATACCGGCCTGGTCTTCCGCCCTTGTACGAGTTTCCTGTGGCTCACCGGATGGAACAGTGCTGTTTGCGCCGTCTCAACTCCTTGCTCGCCGCCCCTCGCTACCACTGCGGTTTACCCTCCATGAATTCACCTCTGGCGCCTCCATGCTGTACGTACCCAACCCGTCGGCCGAACCGATAGCTTTACGTCGACGTGAAAGCTTGGGGAAAGCCCATATGCTACCTTCACATGCTCTTTTCAACGCAGCGGACGACTCGGCTTCTGTTACCGCACTCGAGGCGTCGCCTGCTCCGTCGCCGCCGCTTTCTTTTCAATCTTCTATTGCCAGTGACCTTACGACGACGCAGCGAAACCAGCTGGTTTCGCTTGTTCCACGAATTTTCTTCCTCCTTCGACTGCCAAGCAACGTCGCTTGGCCGCACAGCCACTGTGTCGCACACTATTGACAGTGGAAGCCACGCCTCTTTGCCAGCGTCCCTACTGAGTATCTGCAAGCGAACGACGCGTTATCCATGTCTAGGTGAAAGATATGCTCAAACGTGGTGTCATACAGCCCTCTAGTAGCCCCTGGGCATTGCCCGTCGTCCCGGTTCGGAAAAAAGGGGATAGTATAAGATTTTGCGTCGATTATCGACGGCTTGACAAAATTACGCGAAAGGATAAACATCCGTTACCACGTATCGATGGCACACTTTACTATTTGCAAGGAGGGGAATCTTTTTCCTCCTTGGACCTCCGCCCTGGCTATTGGCAAGTGCCCATGTCTGACGCCGACTGTTCAGAAACTGTGTTTGTAACCCCAGACGGCCTCTTCGAATTCACAGTAATGGCGGTCGGGCTCTGCAGTGCACCCGCCACCTTTCAAAGCATGATGGACGGCATCTTGCGCGGGCTCAGATGGCATACCTGCCTTGGCTACCTCGATGACGTTGTCGTCTTCTCCCCAGATTTCGCTACCCATTTTAGCTGTTTGAAGCAAGTATTAACTTGTCGCTGCAATGCTGGCCTCCAGCTCAACTTGAAAAAATGCGTATTTGCAGCTCGGAAACTCACAGTATTAGGCCACGTTGTTTGCAAAGAAGGCATCCTTCCTCATCCTGCTAATCTTCGTGCCGTATCGGAATTCCCGAAACCCACTAATCTTAAAGCACTAGGCAGCTTCATTGGCTTATTTTCCTATTCCGGATGTTTTGTTCGGAACTTCGCTACTGTGATCGCACCCCTCAACCAACTCCTACAAGGTGACAATGAACTTTCTGCATGGTCGGAAGCCTGTGATGATGCTGTTTCAACTCTTGGCCGCCTACTTACGTCTCCGCCAATCCTACGCCATTTTGAACCAAGTGCTCGCACAGAAATTTATACTGATGCCAGTGGCGTCGGCCTTGGTGCAGTGCTCGCACAACATAACGACGTTAATGCCGAATGCATGGTCGCTTATGTCAACCGTGCTCTCACAAAAGCCGAGGCCAATTACTAAGTCACTGAGAAAGAGTGTCTTGCCATCGTGTGGGCTCTTCAAAAGTTTCGCCCATGTGTCTACACTGTAAAAGAAAAATACTCCCAGGTGGGAGTAAAATGCCTGTCCTCTAGCGACCCCCCTATTGGGAATTTTTTTCTACTCCGGACCTCCGGAGTAAAGCTTTTACTCCGGCTGGCCGGAGTTATTGCGTGGTGCCTCCGGACTACTTTTTGCTACTTTTCACTCCGGCTCGCCGGAGTTATTGCGTGGTGCTTCCGGACTACTTTTCGCTGTTTTTCACTCCGGCGGGCCGGAGTTCTTGCGTGGCGCCTCCGGACTAATTTTCGCTGTTTTTCACTCCGGCTAGCCGGAGTTCTTGCGTGGCGCCTCCGGACTAATTTTCGCTGTATGCTACTCCGACGCGCCGGAGTTTTTACGTGATGCCTCCGGACTAATTATTGCTGTTTTGCACTCCGGCGGGCCGGAGTTCTTGCGTGGCGCCTCCGGACTAATTTTCGCTGTTTTTCCCTCCGGCTAGCCGGAGTTCTTGCGTGGCGCCTCCGGACTAATTTTCGCTGTATGCTACTCCGACGCGCCGGAGTTTTTACGTGACGCCTCCGGACTAATTATTGCTGTTTTTCACTCCGGCTGACCGGAGTCATTGTGTGGTGCCTCCGGATTACTTTTTATTATTTCAGTCCAGCGGGACAGGAATTCTGCGTGACGCACCAGGAGTACCTCTGTGTATTTTTCTTCCCGCTCCGGCTGGCTAGTCTCTGCATGCCTCTTTTCAGACATTTAAATGGTATTTATTAATCGGCCAGGTTGTAGATGTGTGGTGCATTGCGAGTAATCGTTTTACCCCATCATCAACACAAAACATTCAGAAACAAATGCTGTATAAAAGTTTATTACATGTTTCGCACAGCGTGCAAACAGGGCACACAAACAAATAAAGCACCAAAAATGGCAAGAAATAGTACAATAATTGCAGTACAATGCAGTAATATGCACAACCATAAGCACTTTTTCACACTGTACAGTTATTTAGGCTGCAATGAACAAACGGTTTTGCTGGAGTAAAGGAAAGGCAAAATAACGAAACAAGGAACAGAAGATTTCGCACTGAACACAATATTTATATATATAATCTGCAGGAACGTGTCAGAAACACAATGCTAGCTGTTGTCGCCAAAGCTTGAAAAGAGGCAGTGGAACTGTTTACGAAGGATAATGCTGCGAGTCGCCCGCGTATATGCACTGTGGTTTGCATTCCACTGTGTCCAGGCCTGCTGGCGCATATTGTCAGCACGCCAACCATGTTCTTTGGCCGCAGTACTGTGGTGTGGGCCATTCGAACTAACGTAGCCCTGCACCGCAAGCATGGTTCTAATGCAACGTTGCGTTATACTTGTTGAGAATGCAGAGGCGCGCCCTTCCTTTTCCTTTTTATATATATTTTTTGCGTTTCTTGAAAACCACGGAAGGACCATTAGCCGGGGCTTTGCCGTTTCTAACAATGCTTCTAAGTACTGCACGACGACTGTCACTCAAACTAGTGAGAGAGGGACAGACGGGGGGGAGCTAACAAAGGGATTGTAGAAGCGGGACCGTGAGTACGAACGACAAGAACGACTCGGAGAGCGGACGAGAAGGGACCCGACGACGACCGCTCCCAAGAGATTTGTTTGGTGCACTTGGAATTACGTTTGTTTAAAACTGCCAATGCATGTAAATAAATAGCGTGTAAATATCGAAGCGTTTCTTCCACTCAACGAGCATCAAGCAACCATCTACACTGAAAAATTAGATCGAACAATACTGTTTACTTGCTATTTCCTCTATCTCATTCTGCGTGTGCGTTAACATCAATAATAATAATAATAATAATAATAATAATAATAATAATAATAATAATATAGCACAAGTGAAAATACTGAAATAAGACAATCTTAACATTTAATTTGCTCCTGAAGTCCCCTTCTACGCCAACGGCCGCGCCGTACGGCTGTATTTGGCAGAGGAAGCTGGGCCTTGAGCCCCGCGACTGATGCGGTTTGTGTTGACTGATTGGGCAGGATATAAAGACTGAGTGTACGCCACTATGCTGTACGTCAACCGCGTAGAGCACCTAAGATTCAAGACAAGCTCTACACTTTTAAAAGCTATAAAGCGGACAAATTTGTGCAGTAGTGGGAGTGCGCTTGCAACAGCCACTAGGTGTGGCACCCGTCGATTTAGCTCAACAGTGCGAACCTAGGCATTTGAATGGGACATGTGAGTGCAATGTCACCATCTCTAGCACAAACAAGAGGTGAAAAGAACGTAGCAAAAGCACACACCTTTCTGTTTATGCTCCCTCTCTATGCCCTTATTTTGAAGCACCACATTTAAAATCACAGAAGCGGGTCCAACTCGATAAAAGCCCACAGGGCACGCTCAAAGAACTAACTGCTTGATCTAAGTGCTTGCATTGAAGTTGAATAATTTCTATTTGGCAGTGCCAATTTATGTAGTTTTTTTTTAGCGTTTACCTCAAGAAAACAAAAACAAAATCTTCTGATTCATATGTTTGGTGAAATATTAACAAGGCCACTGAAGTTTATTACAAAGGCTCTTTCAGTTAATTTGCCTCAGATTGTAAAAAAAAAAAGAAGTTCCGCAGGTGCGTTACAAGGATGCAATCATATTAGTATTTACTGTCGTATAGACCATCTGACACATTTGTTTTTCAATGAACTCAGGCAAATAAATCTTGCTTATTGTTTGCCCTACATTTAGCCTGTGCTTTTAAACGAAAAATATTCATTCGAGAAGTTGAAACCATTCGAACTAGTGTACGGGCAACGTACTTTAATAGTGCATCGGTTTAAAATTTTACGGGATTTAAAAGGGACCTTACAAGTTAAAAGACTTTTGAATATAGTCAGAGAACGGTGTAGGTCTATGGAGGATGCTCCTGTGAACATGTCAGGGAAATATTAATGCACTGCACGCACCAATGAATTCGCAATTTGGTTTTAAACACAGCTGGAAAGCGCCTGCTCTTAATTTCAGTCAGTGACGTCACCGGGGCTACGACTACGCCACTTGCTTTTTTCAGTTCTTTAAGAGATACACGCCCATTTCCTTCATTTGTTGAATTCAAAACGAACAAATAAAGCATAGCAGATTATCTTTCGCTCTCATGAAATCAGCCAACGCTGTTTCTTCTTTTTTTTTTCTCAAGCGAATTAGCCGGCGCCTCCAGTGATGTCATTTGTTGAAAGAAGAGCGGGCGCTTTCCAGCTGTGTTCGAAACAATATCTTGGATTCCCTGGAGCGTTCAGTGCAATAACATTTGGCTCACATGTTCACAGCAGCCTTCACGACTGATCGGCACCTCTTTCTGACTCTACCCAGAAAAAAAAAGAAAAATAATAGAGGGCTTTAAGCTTGCACTAAGGCGCGAAAAGCTCATGCACAGCGAAGCTGAACGGTGACATGCTTATTGCTGTGACGAGGTTGAACTTGACCACGCATTCCAGATCTGCTCCGCGCCGTCGATTTCGTTCTCGCGTAGCGGCAAGCCTTCGATTTTCGGATCGTGGTCTCTTCCTCGCGAGTGCGATTTAGCTTCGGGCTACCCATGGCTGGATGCGTTTGTGCATAGCATCGCGCCGTGAGAGGACGCATGCTCTCGCAGTGCGAAGCAATGCACAAACGCAGAGCTTCGCGAGGCACTGTGCACCAGGCATATCAACGCATACAGGATTTTTCTTTCTCCTGCTTGCGGCCGCCAGCCGCCGTTTTGCCAGTGTATAGTAGTGGGCTTTGGCCATGTGCGCAGGAGAAGAAAGAATCGCGCGTGTGGTAGCGTCGTATGTGTTCGGGAACATCATCATCATCAACACCGCGCATTCGGCATTGCATAGTTCGCCCGCTCTTTAGGAGACATGAACTAAAGGTGATTATATATATATATTTTTGGTTCTCCGGACAAGGAACGATTTGTTAAAAAAGCTTTGCCGTTTAAAGTGCTGTCGGACCCCTTTAAGAAAGTGCGCAAGGTTCGAATATACGACGTGACTGGGCACTTGCGTGCAGTGACATCAGCTCCTTCGAACATATACCAACAAGCAATCGATGATGCACATAGACCGTATGCATCAAGAAGCCGAGAGGGCGTAAAGTGCGGCCACGTCTTATCAATACTCTTGTGGCGTGTCCAGTGCTGTATGTCTTCGCGCATCACCGATCATCCTGTTGTAGCATGTTTGAGAGTGCTGATGACAAGTCTTGGAAACGCTTCGTCACGTGGTACTTTTTCGAATCTCTCAGACCTTTTTAGGAGCCCAAAAACGTAAAACCACTGAACCTATTACCATGATTTTACATTATGAGGACAATAATTTACGTGCTGAAAAATTCCCAATTGAGCAATTTGTGTTTAACGCAACTGCTTGAAACTTGGGTAACTACAATGTTAATTACCTCAGTTCATTGAAACAATAGCCTGAGATTGACAAGATAACAGTCAACAATACCAATATGGTTGCGTCCTTGAAGTGCACTCGTGAATTTTTATAAACCCTGGCGTAATTGTTAACTGACGCACCCCGCGTGTTACCGTGTTTTCGACAACCCCTTTCTGCTTCCGGTCGACAAATCACGAAGCTAGCAAAGCTACCTGCTTCATTTAACAGTTAAATGGCTGTTCACCCTACTGGAGCTGTTGTAATGAAACTCCTTTTTTAAAACACAACACCGGCTGGCTGTGCGATATATTTTCTGCGCACACATTAAACATTCAGTAGACCTTTAGCAATAGCGAAATAAAAAGCGATATACAGGTCGTCCCACTTACACGTATTTTAAACTTAATATTAGTTCTTAAAAATGACGGAGCGTGCTAGCGAGTTGCAACAAACTCGGCCGTGTTAAGGATCAAGTTTCCTAGTGTTACGAGTTCTTTTCATTCTTCATGAGCAATTAATTAGAATAAACTAATTACCGAACTCTTTATTTGTTCGCTTCAGCAAGAAAGTGTCCATGCAACAAATTCATATTTGCGTGCGCCCAATTCCTTCACAATGCCAATGCCCCGAAAGTTGTAGATCAAATAAAAAAAAATCCCCTTAAGCAGCATTGATGGGTATTTTGATATGTACCGTTAAAGAAAGCCCACGAAACGTAAAAGTAACCACGTGACAGCGCCACTAATTCGGCGCAAAAAAAAAAAACTATACATGCGCTTGTACCTGCAGCGCTGTAGCAATCAGACGCACAGTGCGAGTGACGACGAAAGTGCATTATTACGCTCCCTAGTGACGCTGCATAAAGATGTGTTTTTTATTAAATGTGGGAACATGAGAATGTAGGCCGCATAAAGATATTATTCTCTTCAATTCATCGAATGAAGCCCGCGCACGCACGAACACGCATCTTGTGGCCACCGCAAACGCCAAGCATGTCTCGGACAGCGCTGCAGAGACAAGCGGACGTTGTTCCCTGATCGGCTGCCTGGAAGCGCTAATTTAGTGGCGCTATCACACAGTTATTTTTGCATATCGCGGGCTTTCTTTGACGGCACATACAAGCAGACCATTTCACATTTCAATTTGATCTACAAGTTTCCCAGCGACAATTTCTTTCTGAAGCGAATAATTAAACAAGTTATCTCATTAGTTTAGGCCAATTTACTGATTTTGGAAAACGAAAAAAAAATCGTAACACTAGGGCACTTTATCCTCAACATGTATGAGTTTCTCGGAAATCACTTAGACGCTCCATCATTTTTGAAAACATGGTTACACTTAGGTGGGACATCCTGTATGTGTCGGGGCAACCAAAAAGAGAAAAATGTATGGTGCTCAGCTCGTCAGACAGAACTATATCTGGCATACTCATGCCACACCAAATACCAACAAGGAGATTTAAAGCACGTAACAAAATAACACACTGCAATGAAAGTTCGGCAGCAATAAAGGTATCACAGTACACCTTCGCTTTTGTTTGATTATGACAATGTGCAAATAAAGGGCGACTAGGGTCGTTATCGGCCGCTACACGAGAAAAGCAACTTTGCACTGCTGGCAAGTAGCAGTTTCAGATTAGCTTATACCACGACATAAGCTGCCTTTGATTGCTACATAACCAGCCAAAAGCGAAAATAGACATTTTTCTTCTTACTTAACTTCGCACTTCATGACTGTGCGAGAAACATTCCTGAAACCTTATACAAAGAGTGAAGGGAGACTCATAACAGGGTAAACTACGTCCCAAAGCATTTAAACGGCGAAAGTAAATATGTTATGCACGACAAAAGAACAAGAAATGAGCAAGTTGTAATAACTCAGAGTCGCATATCCATGTCACAGTTCCTAGAATGCGCGAAACTTCCTTACAGAACATGTTGAGGCAAGAGAAATTCTATTATCAGCATGACGCTACAACAGCCATGTCTGCCTTGAAAATAAAAAATAAAAACTTCGCAATTTAATCCGAAAACGTACTTAACAGTTGCCGTCTGCAACAAGCCGTATTCCCGGAACACACGCGTAGGCCAAGGATCGGGAGCGCGGTCGAAGCTTGCACTTGGATAGAAGAGGGGAGAAGAGAGTCCCAAACCAACTTCTCGACGAAAAATACGTCAGCTGGCTTGGTGGCAGTGCACTTTCCTTCTTTTTCTTTGCAGCGGCCCTCCTGTCGTGTCCGTCTTCTCCTCGGACATACAAAAGAAAGAAGGGCACCGTACCATGAGAAAAAAAAATAGAATAGACGGAGAGGACTGTAAATTCTTATATTTGTAGGTACACCGATTGTTAGCTATCAGGATGGCAGTAAACGAAAGAAAAATAAAAGCACAGTTCAAGGGAGCAAAGATGAAAACTATTTACTAGGGTAATTAAACAGTCTGAATAAAGCATAACCACACACTTCGCACAGCCGCCGACTTCGCTCGCATGACGGACATCGCGCTCCCTTTCGCGGCCAGTCAGGTGACTACCGGGTTTTCCCTCGCTTTTTTTTGTTTTGCTTTTTTTTATTTTTGCATGTGACGACTTCCCCGGCAGCTCCGGGCACTTGCGCTCATGCGCATTGTCACGAACGCACAAACACCTGCGCCCACGAACACTGCTCAACGGGTTTTTCAACGAGGCAGAGTGGCCCCCAGACCGAGAAGGCTTCACGCAGGAGAAGAGGGGATGGGGGGGAGAGTGACAGGAAAAAGAATAAATATAAAATAACTAAAAGGGTTTGCCAGAGGTCGCGTACACGGTTCTGAAAAATGCTTAAGTAGCATATCCTGCAGTGTCAGTGAGCCAGAACGGACGACAGGCCGAGAAAAAAAAAAGGAAAAACTATGCAAGATTTTTACATTCTGCACGGCCGTGACAAAGCGAAGAGATCGCGGTACAGCCATGGCTGCCTGAACAGCTCGCGGTGCACCAGCCCGAGCCCGCAGTGGCGCCAGTGGTATATGCGGTGTTCATTGTTCGCGTCGACCAGCGAGGTTGCTTTGCACGCTCCCATTCCTGAAATGCACTGAGTGGACACAGTCCTCGGTTGGAGCGCAAGTGCTGGCAAGAGGATTCGATGCACAACAGCGTGGAGGGAGGAATCTAGCCGCGAGCACCGGGACAAAAAAGGTCTACGCGAATGTCGCGGCTCGTTAAGTGTGTCAGCCTTCGAACCAGCAGAAGAAAAAGGCGGTTTTCGACGGGGGGTGGATAGCCGAAGTATATTCTGGAAAGTTCACTTTCCATGCGGCCTCCTCTAGCGAGTCTCTCGGCCCTGTTCGTTGCCACAAGAAGTTTGGAAAGCTTTTCTGAGCTACCAGCTGATGGGACTGTTGTAGGAAAATGTTCAACACTCGCTCCTCTTTTTCGTTTTCCCATGCATTCTTTCCTACAGGAGCGCTAAGATTGACGGCACTGCCTTGGCGGTGCTGTTTGGGAGTCACGCATATTTACATGCAGAGGAGATTGTGGCTACATCACGGGACGTCTGGAATGGCCACGACCGCTGTATCGACGACATTCAACATCGACCCCCCCCCCCCCCCCTTTCTTGCTTTGCCCGCCTCGTGCCGCCCTCTGCCTGGTCACTGCACTTGCTCAGAAACGTGAATGTCCCTGCAGCTACACTCTGTTTCAGTAGTTCCGTGCAGCGCAGCCAAGGCCATGCCACCATGACTGCAGTAGCGGCTGGAAATAAACGTTGCAGGAAAGCCTACTTACAATATTTCTTTAATCGGTCGACTGATATCTCCGCTTCTACATACCCCATTGAAACATGTCACTAGACTAAGCGCATAGATGCATTCTCAAAGGCAATACAAAAAGAATTGTATAGCTCGTTTCGTTACATTTTAAAAAGGCATATTATCGATTTTAGTTGTTATTAGGCCAGTTTGCAAGACAGATCCAAATAAATTGCAGCTGATAATATACAATGACGCAGCGTTTATTATACTCATTGTAGAGAAAGATAAATTGATAGATACGTGACATATAACATAAAAACACATTTTAATTTTAATATCTTTATAACGTCGTTATGAATATAGCTACGGCCATAGTTTTGCGAGATAGCACGCATCTCCATGCAGACATTCTACGCGCTAAATCTCACAATCCTACGTGCAAATTTGTAGAAGCTATTCCCATTTATATAGCTTTAAAAACAGGTGTTTCAAACAATGGCAATTCGGCCGAATTTCTTACTCCTATATTTTTCTGTAACATACCCGGTACTTCTAGTACTACTCAATTCTACATTACCGATATTGTTATTTGTTAAACTGCACCAAACTTTACTTGATTTTGACAAAAATAACGCACGCACTTCAAAAAGTATACTGCCTCACTCACCGACGCAGTCGTTGTGCCTGGTATCCGTGGCTGACATTCGATCACTCCACAACACTAGCACGACGTAGGTTCCAGCGACGCTTTGCTGCTGTCGGCCACAGTGTCCCTTGGTGCTCATCGCTGCTTGTAACGTTCACAAGATGCACGAAACGATTTCCTTTTTTTCCTAACGCGGCCGAAGGCCTGCCATTTCGCCTAAGCAACGCAACGGTTCGACTGTGCAGCTAGGACCGGCGCCATGTTAGGTTTGAGAGGCCTTGTCTGGCTGCGACGTCACTCCTCCAGCAGCCAATGAGAGCTGCCGGGCGCGGTCAGGCGGTGGTACCGGAGGATTTGCGGGCAGATACCGGAGGGAAATACGAGCTCCGGTCATTGTTCGCCGGAGGATAATCATGGAAGGCGCCCCGTTTCCCTCCGTGCTTCACGCGCCGGATTGAAAGCGCGGCGAGGCCTCGCACGTACTTCGGCACATCCCGACGCGTCGGGTATATGGTGACGTCACCGGAGGTTAGCGGGAGTATTATCCTGCAAGACCTCCCAGCTGGGCATATTTTCGTTTACAGTGTACGGTAGAACCCCTTACGGAAATATCATATATGGACCAGATATGTTTTATATATGGCCAGATATGGACATATAAGCGCTTATATCAGGCTATATACTGCCATATAAGGTTCAATATAAGGTCATATACAGCCAGATATAAACGTATATGACGTTTTATATGCCATATAAGGCAGCTATATACTGCCATATATGGCTTTATATTGCGCCTTATATGACAGGATACTTCCATATACGGCGTCCGTGGCCCGTATATGGCTTTATATACTCGATATAAAGAGTATGCATCAAAAGTCACATAATGCAATTAACAGTCATATACATAGGTGTATTATATTATTTATGTGTCGACATCCAATTAAGGAGCAGTTCCTCACAATATATATATATATATATATATATATATATATATATATATATATATATATATATAATTTTCTCGCGTCATGGTGCCTGATAATATATCACGCGAAGCGCAACAATAAATACCCTGTAATGTTATTTATATACACACAGATAATCGATGGAACCATATATCTCGTCCCATCCAGCAATTAGTAATTAGAGTAAGGGAGGGTTGGCGGTGAGTTCTGCTTTCTCATGGCATCGTAATTTCAATTAATACGCGATTTACCTACAGCGCGAGCTAATTATTATCCGCATTAAAACGATGTGTCAAGCTGAACTATTATTGTTTCGTCGATGTTGCAGTTGCAAAAGCCAAAAGCAATTGTATATACGTGCGCATTATAGTGGTGCATTAATGCAAAACCTGTGCCAGCTGTACCACAATAAGCGCCTAGATTGCATGTTCACTGTAAGTTATAGCTAAACGAATGATTGTTGGAATGTGTCAGCAACGTTCTTTACTTTTATTTTTATTTTCTTTACCTCGTCTTGTCCGAGTGCGGCGCGAAAGAGGGCTATCGCTTCTACTCTTTCTACAGCTGACCCACCATTGCTCAAAAGAATGCCAAAGACGAGCCAAAAAATAAATGACAAAAAAGAGCCCCCCTCTGTCCACCCCCCCACCCACCACCCCCCCCCGCCCTCCGGTTCTTTTCTTCCGCAAAGAGCCACGCTTTTTTTTCTCGGAACAGTGCGCAGGACCTTTGGAGACGGCCCCTCGCTTTTTCCACGTGCACGTGGAACAGATTTCATGCATCAGGTGAAGCGCTGCCAAAGCTAGCTGTCGTGTTTACGCTGTGTACTTTCGCGTCCAAAAAGTAGTCCATTGCTTGTGGTAAGCAAGAAAATACACATGTCTCACTGGCAGCCTTAAATCATAACACATTTCTCATCATTTTGACAAAACGCGCTCGTATTTTCGGGGAAACAATCGAAATATGCGAGTTTCTGCTTTACGTTTGCCGTTTCCTCTCGGAACGATACACCTCTCTCTTTCTCTTACGGACTACATTTGCGTAGCCGTCACAACTGGAGCCATTTTCTCCACGAAGGTTTTGTTGTGTGTGGGCTGCATGGCTGTGCTTTCCGAAAAAGGTTGTGCTGTGGTACTGAGTGCAGTGAGTGGCATGTTTCGATCGTGTCGCAAATAAGTGGACAACCTTCGATGTTCTAAAATGACCTGCGTCGGGAGTGACGGAAGAGCACATTCCTAACGAAGTGGGGCCACAAGTGCAAGTTTGGTGGCAGTACAAAGGCTTCTTTCATGCCAGGCTGATGGTAAGCTTTGATGCTTGTTACTAAAATTCTAATACGGTGTGTCAGTTCAGAAGCACGTGAATTGGACAATTTTATAGCTGCTAAGCGCTTTGTTTTCGCCATCGGATATCGGATAAACGGCTGATGTCGTAAGGTTAGCGTGTTTCTTTTCTATATTTTTAGTTGCGCCTTAGCCATTGCTTCTGCTTCCGACCCTTTAGCGGCGTTGTAAAAAGACGCCAAATGCAGTATTTTCTTCTTGTGGCGAGATCGAAGGTCACCCAACAGATGTACCGTGCTGAGACACGCTATCGTTTTCTGATTTCTCTTACGAATGCCTTAGACAAGTTGCTGTTGAAATTCTGTTCGTTTTACCGGTGCCCTTCCCCCGCCCTTTCACTAGTGAAATTCTCGTCATTGTAGCTTATTCACGGAATCTGGCGCCAATGAAGCCGTGAGGCTGGAAATGCATGCTGCTTCAGAAGCAGCTGGAAGTGCCATATTGAGCATAAAAATGGCGTGGCCGCATTTTAGATATTATCTGCATTTATTTTATTTATTTACCAAACAGAGCACTCCACACGCTATTTCGGAGAGGTTACAATACACTCAGTCGTCCCTATACATCAAAGGTCAGTTGCTTTATTGCAATAATGTATAAACATGTTTGCTGGTTCAGCTATCAATGACAGTGCTTTATGTGCATACATTTGATGCCATTTCGGAGAACCGGCCTCACGTGATTAACAAGCTAATCACGTCGTTGAGAAAAACAGTGTTTTTTTTCCTGCGTGACAGCTGTAGCTTAAATGCCATGAATTGTTTTTGACAAAACAGGGACAAGCATCTCCCTTCCCTTCGCCTCAAAGTGCAAGGAAGTAAACTGAAATAATAATTGAGCAACTGCTTGTAAGGTGCTTTGCATACCGACCAGCACATTGCGTAGTCATGCACGGTCATGCAGGATGGTTTAACGATACGGGCGTGTTCCGATGTTTTATGATTGTTGTTCTTGGCGCCTAAGTGAATGCATGCATGTATACATATAAAATATTGTGTCATTGCGTCATCAGCTGCACATATTTTGGAGCTATTTATCGGCCCTGATAATGTAAGCATTACTTTCATGTTGCAATTGTGTTTTGCCATTTACAGCTCGCACAAAAGACTTCCCTGCGAGGTGCCAGTTCGAGTGCATTGGAAAACTTAATTTTAATATTATCCCTGGGCGCAAAGCTCAGCGACTTGAGAAGCAAAAAGGCAAAAGACAACACCGAAGAATGAAAAAAAATAGTTGGAAAATAAAATACACACGTGAAAGGTCCACCTTGCATTTGTGTTCTGTTTTTGTTTATATATGTATTCAGCTCTCACACATGGCCTAGAGTGTCAAGCAGATATGGCCATATAAGGCGCCATATATGGATACATTACAAATTGCGCAGATATGGCCATATAAGGGCCCATATACGGATATATTAAAAATTGGGCAGATATGGCCATATAAGGCGTCATATATGGATATATCAAAAATTGGACAGATATGGCCGTATAAGGCGCCATATATGGATATATAAAAAATTGGGCAGATATGGCCATATACGGGCCCGTATACGGATATATTCAAAATTGGGCAGATATGGCCATATAAGGGCCGTATATGCCATATATGGCCATATCTGCCCAATTTTTAATATAACCGTATATGGATTTTTTCATATCAGTCCATATATGGCATTTTCGTAAGGGACGTTTGATGTGGTAATAGATCATCATGCCCTCCGCTGGTTATCTAACCTCAAGGATCGGTCGGGTCGCCTCGCTCGATGGGCCCTGAGACTTAAGGAACACGACATCCGCGTCGTGTTCTGGATGCTACTGCTCTGGATGCAGGCACACTGACCTAGATGCCGTTACTCCATACGCCAGCTACTGTACATCCAGTCATGATACTTCACCCCTTGATATCCTGGACATGGCCTCAGAGCAACGGAAGGACCCTTGGATTGTCCCCTTACTCGATTTATTATCCAAGCTTACGGAAGCTTCGACGCCCAGAGCGTTGCGCCGACAGGCACACTATTTCACCATCCACGACGGGCTTTTGTGTCGCCGCAACTACCACGTCGACGGCCGCACGTGGCTGTTCGTAGCCCCGCGTCGTCTCAGCAAAGATTTGTGCTCCGCGTTTCACTCCGATCCGCAGTGTGGTCACGGCGGAGTGTCGAGGAAGTACACACGGCTTCGCCTACGCTATTATTGGCGTGGTATGTACAACTTCGTCCACAAATACGTACGCTACTGCATTGCCTGCCAACGACGAAAACCTGCATCGCACCTCACTACCGCGCCTCTTCAGCCTCTTCCCTGCCCAGCTCGCCCATTTGACCGCGTAGGCATTGCCTTATATGGGCCTATTCCTTCTAGTGGCTCTGGGAACCGATGGATCATCGTCACAGTGGACCATTTGACACGGTACGTCCAAACCGCTGCTCTACCTGGCACAGCAGCCAGCAATATCGCGTCGTTCATTCTACGCCGCTTTATTCTCTGCCACGGCGCACCTCGCGAGCTGCTAAGCGATAGGACCGCGTGTTCTTCTCAGATGTTCTCCAGTCACTCCTCTCTAAATGCCAAATTATCCACCGCACCTCGACCGCAAACCATCCACAGACCAATGGCTTAACAGAACGGTTCAGTAGGACAATTGGTGACACACTATGTTGCGTCAGACAGCTGTAACTGGGATCTTGTACTTCCGTTTATCACATACGCATAAACACCGCCAAGCAAGCCACTACAGGATTCTCACCTTTATTCCTGCTTTACGGCCGCGAACCCTCGAACACCATCGATACAATTCTTCCGTACCGTCCTGGCCCTGCTGACTGCTCACCTGCAACTGTAGTTGCTCAGCACCGCCGAGAAATGCCGAAAACTTGCTCGTTCTCTCACATCTGCAAAGCAGTGTCGAGAAAAAGAGCGTCATGACGTGAAACCGCCTCCCGACCCTTTCGTCATCGACTCCTTCGTGTGGTTGTGGGTTCCACCTGTTGCTGCTCCTGGCCTTACGTCCAAGCTCCTTCCTAGGTACCACGGTCCCTACCGTGTTGCTGCGCACACCGGTACCGTCAACTATGCCGTCGAACCTATATCACCCTCTCCTGATCTTCGTCGCCGCGGAAGAGAGGACTGTGCACGTTTACCACATTCACCTGGTCAAGCCGTATTACGATCCGCTGACTTCTTTTTAGGTCGCCAGGAGGGCTTCTTTTCAATCCCGCGGGTAACCGTAGGGACGAAGATGATGTTGTTTTGTGGGGTTTAACGTCCCAAAACCAGTTCTGATTATGAGAGATGCCGTAGTGGAGGGCTCCGGAAACTTCGACCACCTGGGGTTCTTTAACGTGCACTGACATCGCACAGCACACGGGCCTCAACATTTCGCCGCCATCGAAACGCAGCCGCCGCAGCCGGGATTCGATCCCGCGACTCTAAGATCAGCTGCCGAGTACCATAGCCACTACACCACCGTGGCGGAGCGTAGGGACGAAGATAAGGACGCTTAAAAGCCCTATTGCCATCGTGTGGCTTGTACCCAGTTCGCTCGCTGGCTGTGCCTTACGTGCAGACCTGACGATTGTCGCTGCTAATCGACGTCGCCAGTAAAGCTCTTTCACACAAGCATTACTTAGCATAACCCTTATCGTGTGAAACGTTGGGCTTCTGGACGGCGGGTGGCTGGGTGGGGTACGATGGGAAAGTCGAAGACCAGCATTACGAGTTGATGGCTACTTTGTTGCTTGTTTTACTGAATTAGAATCGGCGTCATAGACGAGCTACTTGTCGTCAATGAGGAGCATGTTACAACGCATCTTGAATTGAGAACCCGTTTGGACACCAAACGTGTGTAGCTTCTTACAGGCTGCGCGCACGGGCGCAGAGTAATCTTGACGAACAGGCAAAGAAGAGCCCTGTGATGGAAATAGGGGCGTGTGAGTGTGTGCGCCCAGGACCGCTCAGCAAAGGAACACAATCGAGCCACGAGTGCACACACAAACAAAACACTAAGTCTATTTACAGACAAAAATCTAAGTACATATACAACTCAGTGATTAACTACAACTAACTAGCAACATGAAATCCTTTAACAGACAATAAAGTCTTGATAAATAAAGTCTCTCGCCGTGTTAGGCTTGCGGGTCAGACTGTCGCCGCGGACTCGGTCAGTCGACGCGATGCTCGGCTCATTGACGACGTCAGCGTGCGTCAGCCCATGTCAGAGCACGGCTTCGTGCCGCAGCAGGGGTATGAGCCATCGTGGCAACTCAGTAGCATAAAAGCTGCTAAGCTCTGGCCGCACCCCGAACACGGGTCAGCCACCTGGCACAGCAGCAGGACGGGATCAGCTGCCTGGGACGGCAGCCGGAACAGCGGTGCCTCGCCTGGTCCCTGGGCCAGTCACACAGCCGGAGCGCAGGTCGCCTTCGTGGGTCGGCCAGCTGTCAGGAACGGCAGCCAGAACACCGGTCCCTTCGCTCGGTCCCAGGCCAGTCACGCAGCCGGAGCGTAGGAACAGAACAGCGCGGAGAGGACGTCGCCAGGTTCCGCGGACCGGACGTGCAGCCGAGAACCGCCTTGCTCGAACGGTGAGCTGCCTCGAACGCTGGCACGCGCTATTGTGCCACGAGTTCACGCCGGTTCCTCTCCGTCTACTCCGGCATCACTCTGTTTCGGTTGTGCTCGGTATTACAACACGAGTCCTTAAGTTTGGAACCACTTTGAAGGGCAGCGGTTTTACCTTTGAGCCGCGCGATGTTTTTCTATACTTAGATAAGAACATATGCAAGAATTTTCAGACGATCGAAGGTCGATACGTACGTAGATTACAGTTGTTATCAATTCTTAGACTCATGAAATAATAATTGTCATTGAGTAAAATACCATCGATCTCGTGCCGAAGCTGAGATGGAGTCAGAGACAAGATGACAACAGGTTAGGTTGACATAAATGTAACAAGATGAAATTGAAAATCAAAGTGAAAAGCAACACGCTTTACAGTTCATCACACATAAATCTACCGCATATCATTAGTAAAGAACAAACTCAATTAATAGAGTCCACCTAAGGGGGTGTTTCGCCTTAAATGAGTCTTCGAAGAAGAGATATCAAAGTCCCACAGGAATAATACTCATCTAGAGGTCGAAGTCTTCGTGTGGTCTCATTAGGTAGGTCTTGGTAAGGCGCCCGGGCCGACGGACCGCCGGGACCGTAGACGGGCAGCGAGGGCGTCGTCGCTACGCCAGGAATTTGGAATCGGAGCAGGAGCTAAGGAATGTTTCTTCTTATTCTTATCTGTAGTGCTTCTCGTGCGTTAATGTTCTTCGTCAAATAGTCAGTGGAGTGTCGTTGTCGCCGCCATCAAAGAGGGAGGTCCTGCCACGCCTCAGGTCCTCCTCGGTGAAGGGTGAAGCTGCGGGCCAGGCGTGGATATGCCTAGGTGCGTACGAGCGAAACAGCCGATGGGCCGAAAATTCCTAAGGCAACGAAGGCATTCCACACACGAAACAATTTGAACGGCGCGCAGGTTTTCAGCAAGGGACAACGCATGCCGCGGCGCGCTCGTCAGCTGCACGTGCTCTGGGAAGCAACACAAAGATCCGAGGTGTGACGAGTTGCCAAGGAGCACGTGCCCGGAGAATTGGTCGTTTCTTCACCGCTTCTCCCAAGCGTGCGGACCACTCATTCCGGCGTGCTCTCAATTGTCGCAGGTTTTTCGGTAATCAGTCCATGAGCAAACTTGATTGCCTCTGTGGTGCCACAGATTGCCACTGTGATTGCCTCTGTAGTGCCGACTGACAACGAGTGGTCGAAGACCAGCGGTTTCTTCGGCGCTTCTGCCACTTAATGCTGCAGGAGCGCAAGGAACAAGCGTCCTGGACGCAATGCATTACGTACGTGCGTGTGTAAGCGCGCAGTGGCTAGCAGACGACGCTAAGAGCCATCCACACTAGGAAGCCTCGTCCGTCCGCTTGGTGCCGACTATGTTCAACGTCGAGGCCAATAGCGTTGGTCCCCGTCTTTCTTCTCTTGCGGCTGTGTAAATTGGACGCTTAATCATTTGGCTGTCTGCCTCTGGTTATTCCACCCGGTGCTTTCATGATCATAGCTGCGTTTGATCGTGCGCACTACCTACCACTCTGGCTCGATGATAGACGTTGCCTTTAGCGGTAACGAAGCGTGTGGAACGGCACCGCAAGTGTGTTCGGGGATCAACGAACGGCAGCGAAGGACACAAAGAGAAGTAGCGCTGCGAGCGGTGTGCGTGCCGCGCTACTGGACCACGCCCAGGTTTTGCAGAACGGCTGCTGCCCAGGTGACTCGGTTGACTCGGTGCGCTGTCGCGCCACTCGTGCGTGCTGCGCTTGTCACCGGTCCACTGTTGCGACTTGGCTGTCGATAACTTGCCTCGGCGCGGTTCTGTACTACGTGCCGCGCACATTGCGTAGCGGTAGCTCCAAGCTACGGCTCTAGTCTGAACTTGGCCAAGTATTGTGGGCTCAAGCGTTGGTGGGAGACCTTACAGACGCCATAAAAAAGGCCCTTCTGTCAGCCGGGTTTACACGATTTTCGCAAAACATGTCACTAGTGTGCGAGTGTCGCTGCAGATGTTGGAGTAAACATTGCTGAAAAAAATCTATCTATCTATCTATCTATCTATCTATCTATCTATCTATCTATCTATCTATCTATCTATCTATCTATCTATCTATCTATCTATCTATGTTTGTCTGCCTGGCACTTAGCGGTTGAGCATAGGAGGAATGAACAGAAGAAGGCTAAACGTGCTGCGGAGACACTGGAGCAAAGGGACGAACCTCTAGCAAAGCGGCGTCGCCAGGAGGCTGAGCGACGTGCCCGACCACCCCTGCAGCAACAACAAAACGCCGTCGATGACGTCAAGGCTGGCCGATCGACTGAATATACTGTGAAACTCAGCGAAAGTGCCAGTGCGACTCGGACCTTCCAGACGGACTTCGTAAACAATCCGTTTGGATATGTGTGCGACGTGTGCTGAACCTTTGCTAACGCTACGTATATCCTGGCATAGCCGAGCTAAGCCACTGCAACATTTTTTTGGTCAAGAAACCCCGCGTCTTTTAACAACTTTTTCCCCCTGCGTACCCAAAAAAGTGCGCTTGCTATTATGACCCTTATATTTATTGTTCCGTAGTAAGCAGAAATAGATATGATTCATACGTAATGTTAGGGCGAAAACGCGTACTCTTTCCACACATTTCTCATCCCGAGTTGCGCTTGCCAGCAGTCAGGAAACTAATGGGCAGGCGTTTAATAAATAAAAGAGCGAAAATCTCATAACACGTCGCGTGACATTGTGCGTGTCTTAGAAATTACGACAGGATTTTGATGGCATGTTTTCTGAAGACCATTATTTACAGGAAAGTGACGTCAAGGAGCTACTTCTTGCTCAGCGTTTCGAGTTTTCTCTTGTCTGATTTAGAATGAGATTCCAAAACCTTGACATTCATTCTGCAACAAATTCTTCAGAAGATTGTTAGTGCTGCAACATAACACGTTCTTCAGCACCAGTTCACAAGAGTGTCCGCCGTCGCAGTTATCGAAATCTGGCGACTCGTATTTGCTTAGTAGCTCCAGGGTGAGGTCTGTTACCACTTGGCTGTGGTTTGAGAGCTTTGAAAACACTTCTTGTTATGATAGTTGCTCCACTACTGCATAATTATGCGCAACAGCATTTACTACAAACGTTGTTGAATGAACAAGGCCTCTACGTTGCAGTGCCAGAAAGTTGACTTTCTGCTTATGATGTGGGATGCTATGCCTGAAATGTGCTGTACAGTGCCTTGCTCTAACTCACGGCGAGATGTTTCCACTGATTGCTCAAGTGCTGCCTGGATAGCTGCCGCTTCCAGCCGTCTTCGCTTGGAGTCGGGGCTTTCTCTTCTTGCGCACTCTTTAGAAAGGTAAGCCGGGCAACTCGGAAATTTGGATCGAACTACACCTGGCAGAAAGCGCGGAATGAGCAATGGTGCAGTCACCGTGCGCCCCGTTTCTTCGTCAATGTACGAAGCCTCTTGTGTTATGTCTTCGGGCGCGAAGTGCAGCTCGCACACCTACAAATAAATAAATAAATAAAATTAATTTATCCGCAATCCTTCGGCAAGACGACCAATATTATGTGCTATTTGAAGCTGAAACACTGCGTACTTGTGATCGCGTTATGAAATATAAGAAAATTCTGCAGCACAACTGACCCGTGAGTACTGCGAAGGAATGAAGCTGTCTCGTGGAACTGCGCGCCGCCATTTCCTGCGCAGCTCGTCGTCTTGCGGAAATCTGAAAACGCGCACTTTGCACGTCGAGTCGTAATTTCACTGCACAGAGGGACGCAACACTTGTTCGGCATGATGAGGTCAATGCACCACACACAATACAGCACTCACAACGTCCCGAAAGCGGGACATTGCACTTACAGGACCGACATACCTCGTGTGACACCGAGAAGCAAACAGAGGTGCACGGTGTGCCACCGCACTACCTGTCCTTCGTCAATGAAAATAGTCCTTGTGACTACTGCGTTTCCCTGCTGGGAGCTAATATTTCACTCAACTGTATCTTTCGTATGATTAACGCAGCTTTGGCCTTTTGTGTTCCATTATTCAGACAAATGCAGGGAGTTTCTAAATGACTACTAGTGCACGTACATTGCACGTGTCTCAATTGGTATCCATCCGCTCTTGACCACGGTCACTAAAAACGTGTCCTCAGGAAAGCCGCTTTTCCCTGCCGCCGCTGGTTGGTGACGTCAGCACTGGGAATGCGGAGAGCCAACACCCTCTAGACTAAAAGGCCTAAGGGTTCTTTTAGTTATTGCATATTTATTCCTTTTCCTGCCACTCTATCCCCCCCCCCCCCTCTTCCCCTGCGTGAATGTTAGACGGCCTAGAAGGAAGCCTTGTCGGTCTGGGGGCCACTCTGCCTCGTTGAAAAAACCGTTGAGCAGTGTTCGTAGGCGCAGGCGTTTGTGCGTTCGGGAAAGCGCGCATTAGCGCGAGCGCCCGGAGCAGCCGGAGAAGTCGTGACATGCAAAAACAAACAAAAAAAAAACGAGGGAAAACGAACTGACGGAAAGCCACCGCGAAAGACAGAGGGATGTCCGTCATGCGAGCGACGTCGGCGGCTCTGCGAAGTGTTTGGTTATGCTTTATTCAGACCGTTTAATTACCCTAGTAAGTAGTTTCATCTTTGCTCCCTTCAACTGTGCGTTTACTTTTCTTTCGTTTACTGCCATCCTGATAGCTAACAATCGGTGTACGTAATAATGTTGGAAGAATTTACTGTCCTCTCCGCTAATTGCTTTTTTTCTCATGGTACGCTGCCCTTTTTTGTTTGCATGTCCGTGGAGGAGAAAGACACGACAGGAGGGCCACTACAAAGAAAAAATCCACGCATATCCACGGAGTGAATGATGATGAGTGGGCGAAGCTCCGAAGGTTCACCGGTAAAAACCGCGAATCTTCCGTGAATCTTGCCCAGTAAATCATTAAAGACGTGACAAACACTGTGTGTCGCCATCTAGCGCTCTCCTATCACACTAGAGCACGCAGCGAGCGCCCCCGCGCCATCTATTGATCAATTCACGTACTAGATAAGCAGCACCGCAGCGCTCGGACGAACGGACGGACGGACAGACAGACAGATGGACAGACAGACGGACGGACAGACAGACTCCCATGCTACGCGTTCCAATACATCTGAACGAAGCGAGCGCCATCGCGCCATCTAGTGAGCACTTCACGAAACTCCAGGTGGCTACATACTATATATGGAGGAGGGAACGACCTACATCCTAAGGAGCTTCGCCCCTAAAAGAAGAAAAGTGCACCGCCACCAAGCTCGTCGACGCATTTTCTGCCGAGGAGATGGTTTGGTACTCTTTCCTCGCCTCTTCTACCCAGGTGCAAGCTTCGACCGCGCTTCGGATCCTTGGCCTACGCGTGTGTTCCGGGAATACGGCTTGTTGCAGACTGCAACTGTTAAGTATGTTTTCGTATTAAATTGCGAACATTTTATTTTTTATTTTCAAGGCAGACATGGGTGTTGTAGTGTCATTTTGATAAAAAGTTTTCTCTTACCTCAACATGTAATGCAAGGAAGTTTCGCGCATTCTAGGAACTGTGATGTGCATATGCGACTCTGACTTTATAACACAACTTGTTCATTTCTTGTTCTTTTGTCGTGTATTACACATTCACTTTCGCCGTATAAATGCTTTGGAACGAAGTTTGCTTTGTTAAGAATCTCTCTTCAGTCTTTGTATAAGGTTTCAGGAATGTTTCTTGCACAGTCAGGAAGTGCGAAGTAAGACGAAAATGTCTATTTTGGCTTTTGGCTGGTTATGTAGCAATCAAGGGCGGCTTATGTTGTGGTACAAGCTAATCTGAAACTGCTACTTGCCAGCAGTGCAAAGTTGCTTTCCTCGTGTAGTGGCCGATAACGACCCTAGTTGCCATTTCTTTGCACATTTAGTCATAATCAAACAAAAGGAAAGGTGTGGGAACAAGGTGTTGTAACGCGCCTGTGGAACTTTTTTTTTACACCCTGAGGCAAATTAACTGAACCCTTTTTAATAAACTTGAGTGGCCTTCTCAATGCTTCACCAAACATACGAATCAGAACTTGTTGTTTTTGTTTTCTCGTGGTAAACACTAAAAGAACTACAAAAATTGGTATTGCCAAACAGAAATTATTCAAGTTCAATGCAAGCACTGCGATCAAGCAGTTCTTTGAGCGTGCCCTGTGGGCTTTGATCGAATAAACAAGTTGGATGCTCTGCTGTGATTTTAAATGTAATGCTTCAAAATGAGGGCATAGAGAGGGAGGCATAACTAGAAAGTTGTGTGGTTTTGCTATGTTCTTTCCTCCCCTTGCTTGTGCTATAAATGGTGACATTGCAGTCGCGTGTCACATTCAAATCCCTAAGTTCGCACTGTTAAGCTAAACCGACGAGTACCACACCTAGTGGCTGTTGCAGGCGCACTCTCACTACTGCAAAAATTTTTCCGCTATATAGCTTTAAAAAGTGTAGAACTTGTCTTGAATCTTAGGCGCTGTACGCGCTTGACGTACAGCATAGCTGCATACACTGAGTCTTTGTTGTTACGTGGGGTTTAACGTCCCAAAACCAACTCTGATTACGAGAGACGCCGTAGTGGAGGGCTCCGGAAATTCCCACCACCTGGGGTTCTTTAACGTGCACTGACGTCGCACAGTACACGGGCCTCAACATTTCGCCTCCATCGCAATGCAACCGCCGCGGCCGGGATTCGATCCCGCGACCCTCAGATCAGCAGCCGAGTACCTTAGCCACTAGACCACCGTGGCGGGGCACACTCAGTCTTTGTATCCTGCCCACTCAGTCACCTCAAACCGCACCAGTCGCGTGCCTCAAGGCCCAGCTTCCTATGCCAAATACTGACGTACAACGCGGCCGTTGGTGTAGAAGCGGACTTCAAGAGCAAATTGAATAATAAAATGTTCTTATTTCAGTATTTTCACTTTTGCTATATTATTATTATTATTATTATTATTATTGATGTTACGCACACGCAGAATGAGATAGATGAGATAATAATAATAATAATAATAATAATAATAATAATAATCATTATTTATGTTAATATTATATTATTATTATTATTATTATTATTATTATTATTATTATTATTATTATTATTATTATTATTATTGATGTTAACGCACACGCAGAATGAGACAGAGGAAATAGGAAGTAAGAAGAGTTATCGAGTGGGACAGCATTGAGCAACGTTGCATTAGAACGACGTTTGCGTTGTAGAGCTACGTTAGTTCGAATGGCCCACACCACAGTATCTGCGGCCGAAGAACACATGATTGGCATGCTGGCAATATGTGCCGGCAGGCCTGGACACAGTGGAATGCAAGCCATAGTGCACATACGCGGGCGACTCGCAGCATTATACTTCATAAACAGTTCCACTGCCTCTTTTGAAAATTTGGCAACAGCTTGCATAGTGTTTTTGACGCGTTCATGCAGATTATATATATATATATATATATATATATATATATATATATATATATATATATATATATATATATACTGTAGCGAAAACTAAAGAACCCCATAGTGGGGCACGCTCTCGAGTGTCTAGTGGGGTCTGGCCCTAACGCGCATTGCTCGTGCTCGCGGCTCGCTCTCGGGGCTCATGCCTTCAGCCGTTGAACAAGCTACCGGTCTGGCCTTACGCCAGCCTTCAATAAACGCCCTTTACAATTGTTGGAGAGTGCTGGGTGCCCTCACAACAACTTCAGCCTCTTTCTATGCCCCTGGAACTTCGCTCCCGCACAGGGCCGTCTACCATGCCTCAGGGCACCGCCCAGCAAACGCCTCCGCCGGCACCGACCGCATGTCCCGGTGTCACACGTGTCCGAGACCCACCTGTCTTAACTGGCGCGGATGGGACCGACGAGGAGGACTGGCTCACGATTTACGAGCGCATGAGCGTGCCCAATAGATGGGACGAGGCGGGAAAGCTGAGCAATTTGATTTTCTACCTCGCGGGTGTGGCGATCCTCTGGTACAACAACCATGCATCATAATTTCTGACGAGGTCAAACTTCAAAACCGCAAATATCGACGTGTTAGGCCGCCCTGCCGTTCGTAAGCTGCAAGCAGAGCAGCGCTTACGCTCAGTAGGCCGGTGAATCCTACACGAGTTATATACAAGATATCCTCGACTTGTGCAAGAAAGCCAACGCGACCATGTTGGAGTCTGAAAGGATCAGGAACATCATGGAAGGTATCAACGATGACGCCTTCACGCTGGTCACCAAAAACCCTCGCACTGTGGCCGAGGTCATAACGCTGTGCCACAGCTACGAGGAGCTGCGTCGACAGCGGTTGACGACCCGTCGCCCTCCATCGCACGACGCCGATCTCGCTGGCTTGTCGGCCACTTCTGACTATTCCGCGTTGCTCGCGGAAGTCGAGGCATTCGCGCGCGAGGAAGTTGAACGCCAGTTCTCTCTGCTGGCCTTTGCTCAACTGCAGCATGTTCAACAGCCGTCGACCACACTTCTGCCTCCCCTCCGCCAAGAGATTGAGCAGGAAATCGCAGGAGTCATGCCTGAATACCACCAATAAATATCCTCTGGCCCCTGCACCACTGAGTCATGCTCCAGTTGTAGCCACGCCGCCTCAACCTATTCCTGCAGGTGTCCCACTTAGTTACGCCCAAGTTCTCGCTAGACCTCAGTCTTTCGAAATGGGTGTGCCGCCTCCGTACGCCGAAGTCATTCCTAGGGCACGGCTGCAGTCCAGCATGCAGTCGTATCAGCAGCCGCCCCGTCCATCGCGTCCTGCGACATGGGTGGGACCTGCCCCAGCGAACCGATGGCGCACCTCCGACAACCGTCCCATCTGCTTTGCGTGTGGTTACGCCAGACACGTCCCACGTTATTGCGATCGCGTGCAGCCGCCTATAGTCGCATCACCCGTCGCCAGCCGGTCCGGCCGCCCGTATTACGACCCACCTCCGCCTATGTCACCTCCTTTGCGAGCTGCTCCGTCTACCTGCCGGTCACCGTCTCGACGACGCCGCTCCTTGTCACCTATGCGGCCACGTGCGGTCGCCCGAGACCAGGAAAACTAGTCGTCGCAGTCCACGAGGCAAGGGCTGCGACCCTATCGAACTGTGAAAGCCGTCAGCGCAGCCCATCGAACGTAATAGACGTGTTGGTCGACGGTGTTCGCGCATCTACCCTTGTAGACACTGGAGCCGCCGTATCAGTCATGGATGCAAAACTTAGCCGTTTACTACGAAAAGTGACGACCCCACTTTCCGGGCTCTCTCTCAGTACAGCTAGTGCCCAAAGTATTCACCCTACAGCAGTATGCACAGCCCGCGTCGTAATTCAGGGCACTCTACGCTATCAATTTCATCATAATTTCTCCATGCTCTCACGATGTCATCCTTGGATGGAACTTCCTTTCGCGCCACGACGCCGTCATTCATTGCGCACCTGCCGAACTAGAACTCTCCCCGTGCTCAGACTTGACGCCGGCAAGCGAACCATAGGCTTCGTACAAGCTACTCCTCCGGGACGACACCAGAGTGCCTCCAAACTCGACAACGGCTGTGTCGGTCTACTGCGCCGATCTCGCCGACACCGTTGCACTCCTTTCGCCATATGAGCGCGTTTCCACCAGGAGACGCTTGCTGGTGTCTTTTGCGACCGTTTAGCTCGCTCAGGGCAATGCCGCGATTTTCATCACCAACCCATCCCCGTGTGTAGTTGCGTTGATACGAGGGGAATGTCTTGGCAGGGTGGAACCCCTGCAAGACGAACAAGTTATCGACACGCCCAATGACACGTACTGTTCCAGTTCCAGCGCGCTCAGTGCTGTTTCGACTTCTGATTCGTCACCCGTTGATGTATTCGGGTCCTCCATTGCTGACGATCTTACGCCGGCCCAACGTTCCCAGCTTCTGGGCCTGCTCTTCTTTCGATGTCGCACAAGCTTCTCTCGGCCGCACGACCACTGTGACGCACCGCATCGACACTGGCAGCCAACCGCCACTGCGACAACGTCTATACCGCGTATCTCCTGCAGAACGTCGAGTAATCAACGAGCAAGTCGACGACATGCTTCGACGCGACGTTATTCGACCTTCGAGCAGCCCCTGGGCGTCTCCCGTCGGTTCTTGTTGCGAAGAAGACGGTTCTATAGGATTCTGTGTGGACTACCGACGACTCAACAAGATCACTCGTAAGGACGTCTATCCACTACCGCGAATTGACGACGCGATTGACAGCCTGCAAGGAGCAGAATTCTTTTCATCCCTCGATTTGCGGTCAGGATACTGGCAAGTGCCTATGGCTGATGACGCTCGACCGAAGACAGCTTTTGTCACGCCCGACGGCTTGTACGAATTCAACGTCATGCCGTTTGGACTGTGTAATGCGCCCGCTACCTTTTAGCGCATGATGGATACTGTCCTGCGCAACTTGAAATGGCACACGTGCTTATGCTACCTCGACAACGTCGTCGTTTTCGCTCCGGGCTTCTCCACGCACCTCCAACGCTTGCAACATGTTTTGACGCGTTTGAGGGACACCGACCTACAACTTAATTTAAGGAAATGCGGATTTGCGGCACGGCAACTGACAATACTAGGCTACCTCGTGTCCAACGACGGTATCCTCCGTGATCCAGCCAAGCTTCGGGCCGTGGCCGAGTTCCCCAAACCGACGTCCGTCAAGGATCTTTGCAGCTTCGTAGGACTCTGCTCCTACTTCCGACGCTTCATTCGGAATTTCGCCACCGTCATATCGCCGCTAACGAAGCTCCTCGGAAGTATTCTATTCTGAGCAGTAACAACGCATCGGTGGCAGCAATACGAAAAACCTTTATTTCATACAGCAGCGCACTTTCATAGCTAACGCTGCATGCCGGTCAAGCATACGTCACCGCGGGTGTAATCTTATCAGACCGCGTGGCGGATACAGAACATTCCTTCCTCCTTAGTTTTAAGGCTATACGCGTTTCTTTCCGCGATCGTAATTGGACGCTTGATAGCGGTCGGGCGGACGTCTTGTGCGATTACTTCTTCGCAAAGGGACCCCCACGGGTGATGCCGTGGTTGAAGTTGTTGTGATGCTTGAAGGCTCCGCTACCGAGTGTTCTGCCTCAGGCTGCGATGCCGGTTGCTCTTTTGAATTGGCGTCGTCTAAGCGTACATCCTCACGCTGACCTGCAGTAGCATCACTAACGATGGAGTCACCAGGGGGAGCATCTCCTGAGGGAATTGATGGAAAGTCCTGGTTACGGGCAGCTGGAGTGAATTCAGGATGAGCTTTTGCGGTGTCCGGATGGAGTGATGTCTTTGAACCCGAAGTCCAGCTGGGTCTCAAGTGGTCGATATGCACGAAACGAAAATGGTCTCCGACTTTGACTACAAACGTCGAGTCACTTACTCGTTGTACCAGGACAGCTTCCTCCCACGACAGTGGTTCCCCTCTCGTAGTCTTCACGAATACTGCATCACCAGCTTCCATCTGCTGGTCCCTTCCTCGGCCCTAGTTGCGATGGGTGGCGTCTCGGTCTTGACGACTTCTCATATCATGTACAAAACTTGGCTTCAGGAGCGACAGCTTTACTCGAGGTTGTCGTTTCAGGAACAGCTCAGCCGGCGTTCTTCCCGTTACAGAATTTGGGGTGTTCCTGTAAGCAAGCAAGAAGTCGTTAAGTCGCTGATGCAAAGTTCTGTGTTGACCTGTTAGGTTATCGTGAAGAACTTGCTTCAGCAGAATGGCTTTGGTTGTTTGAACTAGCCGTTCTGCTGCCCCATTCGATGAAGCATGGCACGGTGGCGTAGGGGTATGCCGAATCGCGCAGGAGGAGGTAAAATCAGCGAACTCCTGTGCAGTAAACTGAGGTCCGTTGTCACTGATAATTTCCTCCGGGTAGCCATACGCTGCAAATATCTCCTTCAGATAGTCGATTGTTTTTGTCGTCGTTGTAGTACGGAGACATTTAACTTCTATCCACTTTGAATAAGAGTCGACAAGAAGAAATAAGTTGGCGCCATCCTTCACGGCGAAATCGACATGAACTCTCTGCCAAACACGAGTTGGATAAGTCCATGGATGCAATGGCCCTGGTGCTTTCGCCGGCATAGTCGTTTGGCACACTTGACATTGACGGACAGTGGCTTCAATGTCCTTGTCAATTAACGGCCACCAAACAAACGACCTAGCAAGCATCTTCATTCTTTGCATTCCTGGGTGCTCTTCATGCAGCAATGTTAGCACCGCTTCTCGTAGTTCGTCCGGAATGATGACTCGCTGGCCCCACGTGACACAGCTTTGCTCGTACGAAAGTTCGTTTCGACGAACGTAAAAGGGCTGAAATTTATCATCATAGTGCGCGGGCCAGCCAGATAAGGTGAACTGCACGACTCTGGAAAGAATACGGTCTCTTTTAGTCGCACTAGCCACTTGGCTTGCGGCGAGAGGCGTTGAATCAAAAACTGCCAGACATTCTTTTGTGGCGTCTTCTTGTTTGACTGGAAGTGGCAGTCTTGAAAGGGCGTCGGCAACTTCCATGTTTTTTGCCGTTTCTGTACCGCAGTGTGTACTGATAAGCTGCTAACGTGATAGCCCAACGCTGAATCCTTGCTGCGGCCAGGGAAGGAATTGGTTTATCCGATGCCAAGATGCCTAACAGCGGTTGGTGTTCGGTATACAGCGTGAATTTCCGTCCGTACAGGTATCTATGAAACCTGCTTAGACCGAAAATTATGGCCAGGGCTTCCTTCTCCCCTTGCGCATAATTGCGCGTTCAACGTTCTGGAGGCGAAGGCGATGGGTCTTTCTGAACCATCAGGCATAACGTGGAAAATTACGGCCCCAAGACCGTAGGCCGAAGAGTCGCAGCTTAACCCGATTGGCTTATTCACGTCGTAAAACGCCAGAACTTGACTGTCGATAAGGCGCTGCTTGGATTCCACGAACGATCTTGAACATGCGTCCGTCCACATCCAGCTCTTATCCTTCTTGAGCAGGTCGTACATTGGTGCAGCGACTGTAGCCAAGTCTTTGATAAATTTTCCGTAGAAATTCAGGAGTCCCAAGAAAGCTCGCAGTTCGGTTACGTTACTTGGCTGAGGTGCTTCCGAGATGGCCTTTATCTTTGCTGCTGTTGGAAAAATACCATCTGCTGTCACTTTGTGCCCAAGATAAACGACGGACTGCTTGAAAAATTCACACTTCTGATCTTTTACGGTGATATTGTACTTTGCAAATCGTTGAAGTACCTTTTCCACGGTTTCTTGACAGTCGTCTACGTTATCACCTACGACGATGACGATGACGTTATCTATATAGCACCCCACTTTTGGGATCCCTTTTAGGACTTCTTCCATTAATGACTGAAAAATAGGAGGGGCGCTGGAGATGCCGTATGGAAGACGCTGAAACTGAAACAATCCAAGATGCGTGTTCACCGTTAACAACGCTTTGCTTTCTTCAGCAAGCGGCACCTGTAGATAGGCTTGCGATAGATCTAGGACGCAGAAGATCTTGCCTCCGGCGAGCGTGGAATACAAATCTTCTGGCAGTGGTAACGGATAATGGTCCGTTTTCAGAACAAGATTGACCGTGACTTTGTAGTCGCCGCATAACCTTAATCCTGCACCGCCTTTCTTTGCGACCACCACCAGAGGCGTTGCCCAGCCGCATTTCGTGACCCTTTTGAGTATTCCGGCTTGCTCGAGCTTGTCTAACTCCTTTGCTACTTCATGCTTGATAGCAAACGGTACTGGCCGGGCTTTTGAGAACACTGGTTGAGCCCCTTCCTTTACAAGGATGCGAGCTTCGAAGTTTCTGACGATGCCCGGGGCACTCTTGAATACCTCGGGAAACTTCTTTCGTAGGGCTTCTACCCTCTGCTCAGCTGGTGTGTCCGCGGACAGGCTGTATACTGCTCTCCAGTTTATCTTAAGTTTTTCCAACCAGTCTCTTCCCAAGAGAGCAGGCATCATCGTTCCGTTCTCTTTCACGACCACCACAGGTAAAGTGATCTCGTTTCCTTCCTGGTCCACGGAGACGTTTGCTTTTCCCAATACTTGGAGACGTTCCCCTATGTACGTGCCCAATGAGACGTTTGTTTTCACGCGCTTGACATGCGGAAAATACTGGTTATACAAACGCTCTGGTATGATCGTCACTGCTGCACCCGTGTCAATTATCATCGAAACAGCCTTCCCTTCAATGTTAATGTCTACGCTGTAGCCACTGGAGCTTCTGCCAGCATAGAACACCGTGTGACAGCTGAATTCTTCGGATTCGTCGTCCGTGGTGTCTACATATCTGACAACTTTTGTTTTCGCTACTGTCTTGCAGACGGCTTGCAAGTGCCCTTTTTGTTACAATTTCGGCAGGTGTGGTTCCGATACCAGCATTTTTCTGCCTCATGACGCTTTCCGCAATGCCAACAACCACTTCGTTGCTCGTTATCATGCTCATCTTTTGACCGTGCAACTGGCCTTGGTCTCGTTCCCTTATCACAGTCTCGATTGCCGCGAATGACGTTGACACTGCATGGTTTTCCGTCAAACTGATGCATTTGCTTTGCCTGTTGCGCAGCTAGTTCTTTTTCTAGCGCCATTTTGCATGCCAGCTCGAACGTCAGGCCTGCCTGTGCAAAAAGAACCCGTTGTGTTTCTTCGTCACGCAAACCAGCTACCAGCCTGTCCCTTAAGGCATTATTTAAAAACGTGCCGAAATTGCAGTCTCTTGCTAGATGCTTCAATTCAGTGATGAAATCTTTGACACCTTCCTGTTCTGTTTGCATTCGGCGATTAAATTTGCAACGTTCTGCAATGATTGAGTGGGCTGGGCTGAAATGAGCTTCTAAGAGGTGCTTAAGGTCCTCAAAACTTTTCTCAGAAGGCAAATGGGGCACGACTATCTTCTTTAGCTCTTCATAAGCTTCCGCTCCGAGCACGTTCAGAAACAACTTCAGTTTCTTGCTCTCAGGGACATCATTTATGTCTACGTAGTTCCCCGCAGGGGCGTCTGCGTGAGCAGGCGTTTGGTGTGTGGCGACACCACGGACCCGAGCCAACGGGGGGGTTTCGACCCCCTCCCACGTGTCGCCGTGCGTGGCTTAGCCGTGTCCGGGGAAAAGGGGATCCTGGGGGTTGAGCCAACGCCGGGTGATTGGACCTTTAAGGCCCCCCGGCAGAGGCAACACACCCCTTTGGCCCCGGCTTCACGTAGACGGCACCCCTGGGCTGACCCACCCAGGGGAAATCGGCTGGTCGCCTTTTCCTGTCCCCCTCTTCAATCTTTTTCTTTTCTATCTCTTTTCTATGCTGTCCTGTCGTCTCCTCTCTTCTTTTACTTCATCTTCAATGGGCGGCTTGGGTTAACCTTGTGCAATTAGCCTACCTTGGCCTATGCGCATTGGGTTATAGTAGCGTTGTACGGCTGGCGTCTGCATGCTTTCAGTATGGAGAAACTTGTAGCGTCCCCTCGTTGGGCTCCCTGGTGGGTGGCTGCCAACGCTGCCGAAGAAAAACAATTGTCATGCACAGAGCATTTCCCCTCATAACTGATCGTGCCGCACAAAAGCGGGTACGCACCGAAGAAACAAACTTTTTCAACCGGCGAAAAGAAATATTCCCACATTTCCATGTTATACACTGCGACAAAACTGACAAGCAAGCGAGAACCTTATCCCCCTTTGTAGTGGCCAAATGTTTAACGAACACTCTAGGTGCCGGTTACAAGGTTACCAAAATGGCTAGTGGAGATCTCCTTCTAGAAGTACAGGACAAGCAGCAATTTGAGAGACTTAATGATCTTGCAACTTTTGGCGTCATTCCAATAACTGTAACACCACACAGGTCGATGAACTCAGTCCGCGGAGTCGTATCTGATGACGATCTCATTGAACTGTCCGAAACAGAACTTTTGGAAGGGTGGAAGGATCAGAACGTTACTAATGTACAGCGCATTACCATCAGAAGAGACAACAAGCAGATACCAACAAAACACTTAATTCTCACCTTTGCCTCAAGCGACCTTCCTGACACCATTCAAACCGGATATACAAAGATAGCTGTTAGAGCATACATCCCGAACCCCCGTCGGTGCTTCCAGTGTCAAAGATATGGCCACGGCTCCCAGAGCTGTCGTGGTCGACAAACTTGTGCCCAATGTGGAGTTGAAGGTCACCCCTCAGAGACTTGTAAGGAGGCACCACACTGTGTAAACTGCGACGGTAACCATCCCGCATACTCTCGTTCTTGTTCTCACTGGAAGAAAGAAAAAGAGATAATTACACTGAAAGTCAAGGAAAACATTACATTTAAGGAAGCCCGTAAAAGAGTTTCCCCGTTCTACGGATCCACATACGCCGATGCAACGCGTCAGGGGGCAGCATTGCATCAGACACCGCCACCAGCCAGACTCGCACGCAGAGAGCTGTCGGCTGTGGCAAGCGCCCCTGTGGTAGAAGCAGCCAAGGTTGCCCTACCACCACGGAATTCGGCTGCATCAGTAGCCTCAACCAGCTTTGGCAGCAGCCAGGGCAGTTCTGAGGTTAAAGAGGTGCCCTCAACCTCCGTACTGGTGGAGTCAAAGGCCTCGTCCTTGGGGGCGAAGCCTGTACATCGCTCGCATCGCTCGCTAGAGCGAGTGCCCTGCGCCTCGGATGAGGCAATGGACACTACCGCTTGTGACAAAGCGCAAGGAGCGCCTGGGGAGCGGAAGGGCTCCCTCGGACGTTCCAAGAAAGACAAAGTCCCAGTCACAGGGCCTGCAAAAGGCCCTGTAAAGTAGGCTGGACATCTCATTTGAGACACACAGCACTATTTTTTCCTTCAACATGAACATAATGCAGTGGAATGTCAGAGGACTGCTTCATAATCTGGATGACGTCCAGGAACTATTAAGTAAATACAGTCCACAGGTGCTGTGTGTCCAAGAAACTCATCTAAACACAAAAAATACCAATTTCCTTCGTCAGTATATTGTCTTCCGGAAAGACCGCGAGGATGTTTCATCATCCTCGGGTGGCGTGGCCATCATACTTAACCAAAGTGTAGCATGTAAGCACCTTCCACTTCAAACGACACTTGAGGCGGTGGCTGTTCGTGCCGTCATTACAAATAAGCTCTTGACAGTCTGCTCGCTCTACATACCACCAAATTATCAGCTCCACACACATCAATTTCAATGTTTAATAGACCAGCTGCCCGAGCCTTACCTTGTTTTGGGAGATTTTAATGCACACAGCGGACTATGGGGCGACTCTCGCATCGACGCGCGTGGCCGTCTCATTGAAAAGTTTCTTTTCTCCTCTGGAGCATGTCTCCTAAATAGCAAGGAGCCCACCTACTATAATCTGGCAAATAGAAGTTATTCCTCCATCGATCTGAGTATAGTTTCACCGTCCGTTTTCACTGAGTTTAGATGGGAAGTCATCAAGAATCCATATGGAAGTGACCATTTTCCTATTTTACTGACAACACCACAACAGAGCGGGTCTCCACCACAGGCTCCCCGGTGGAGGGCTGAAAGGGCAGATTGGGAGAAATTCCGAACTCTTAGTAATTGTATATCTTGGGCTGACATGTCCTCATTGACAATTGACAGGGCTGTAGAGTATTTTTCGAACTTCATAATTAATGCAGCTTCCAAGTCTATTCCTCAAGTAAATGCACTTTCTAGCAAATGCCGAGTTCCTTGGTGGAACCAGGAATGTCGGAATGCGCGCAGACTTCAGAACAAAGCGTGGAGGCAGTTGCGCGAATCTCCTACTGCCGAAAATCTTGAAAATTTTAAGAAAGCTAAGTCTCAAGGCAGGAGAACACGTCGGAAGGCCAGAAGAGAAAGCTGGCAAGATTTTCTGTCAAGTATAACCTCGTATACAGATGAATCTAAGGTTTGGAACCGGGTTAATAGAGTAAGGGGCCATGAGACAGTTTCTCTTCCGCTGGTAAACACGCAGGGAGACAGCATGAAAGACCAAGCGGACTTCCTTGGTGCACACTTTGAACGCATATCTAGTTCATCGCATTATTCACAAGCATTCAAAAGATACAAAGCAGCGATAGAAGTACAGAAACTAGAACGGAAAAGCACCGGAAGTGAGGCATACAATCAACCCTTCTCCTTGGCAGAGCTGTACGCATCGCTGAGCTCCTGCAACAAATCTGCCCCAGGTCCTGACCGTATAATATATCAAATGCTGAAAAACCTCCCTCCTGAAACAAAGAACACTGTCCTCTCTCTATACAATGCCATATGGTCTTCAGGGGAAATTCCCTTGGCTTGGAAAGAGGCCATAGTAGTCCCAATCCTGAAGCAGGGCAAGGATCCGTCTGCTGTGTCAAGCTACCGCCCTATAGCACTAACAAGTTGCCTCTGCAAACTCTTTGAAAAAATGATAAATCGCCGGCTCATACATTTCCTTGAAACAAACAACTTGCTTGACCCATACCAATGCGGATTTAGAGAGGGCCGATCTACTACTGACCATCTGGTACGCCTCGAGACTCAAATTCGTGAAGCCTTTGTCCATAAACAATTCTTTCTCTCCGTGTTCCTTGACATGGAGAAAGCGTACGATACCACGTGGAGGTTTGGCATACTGAGAGACCTATCGAATTTCGGTATACGTGGTAAAATGCTAAATGTGATTGAGAGTTACTTGATCAATCGGACGTTCCGTGTTCGCGTGGGTAACGCCTTATCAAGATCATTTGTGCAAGAAACTGGCGTACCACAGGGCGGGGTATTAAGTTGCACGCTCTTTATCGTAAAAATGAATTCTTTGCGTTTGTACATTCCACAAAATATTTATTATTCAGTATATGTTGATGATGTACAGATTGGTTTTTCCTCGTGCAATCTTGCAATCTGTGAGCGTCAGGTGCAGCTTGGCCTGAATAAGGTGAAAAAATGGGCAGATGAAAATGGTTTTAAGCTGAACGCCCAAAAGAGCACATGTGTCCTCTTCTCTAGAAAGAGGGGCGTGCACTCTGACCCTGACATCGAGCTGGAGGGTGAGCATTTGCCTGTTAAAGCGGAACAGAAATTTCTAGGCGTGATCCTAGACAGAAAACTAACGTTCGTATCACACCTAACATATCTGAAAAATAAATGCATGAAGACTATGAACATTCTGAAGGTGTTGTCACGCACTAAATGGGGAAGTGACACAAGGTGTCTTTTGAACCTATATAAGAGTCTTGTTCGCTCACGTCTGGATTACGGGGCCATAGTATATCAATCTGCCACACCGAGCGCCCTCAAAATGTTGGACCCTGTCCACCACCTAGGGATTCGCCTTTCCACCGGAGCGTTCAGAACAAGCCCCATAGACAGCCTTTACGTGGTATCGAACGAGTGGTCACTCCACTTCCAGAGAACCTACCTGGCCTTCGTGTATTTCTTGAAAGTAAATGCAAACAGCAAACATCCAACATACACAACTATAAATGATCTGTGCAGCTCCGAAATTTTTCAGAACCGTCCATCATTGAGACAGCCCTACTCTCTGAGAGTTAGGGGGCTTGCCAAAGAAATGGGCTTGCTGCTTGATGAACATGATGTCATGACCCCTGGCATGCCACTACCACCATGGCAGTGGCAGCTCATAGAATGTGATGTATCTTTTGAGGATATCACTAAGCATGCACCTCTCGAACATATTCGCATGTACTTTCTAGAACTGCAACATAAATACTCTTGTCCGCAATTTTTTACAGATGCTTCAAAGTCCCAGGCTGGCGTGTCTTACGCAGCGGTCGGCCAATCTTTTTCGGATGCCCGGCGTTTTTGCACCCAAACACAAATAGTTTTACAGCGGAGGCAATGCGATCTGGCGGCCGTTAAGCATACAAGCAATACATAACCCAAGGCAGTCATCTATATTGATTCGTTAGCGTGGTGACAGTGTTAAAATCTGAACAAGCCAGAAAACCTGAATTATATCTTTACTCATGTGTCCTTGTATGCATCCGTAACGAAAGGGAATGGGCAAGGGCTCGTTCTGTACTGTTAGAAAGAACTAATGAGCAACAGCAATGAAGCCAAGGAAAGCATAGGGGAAGTTACTGGGTATTGTGGTATCCAAAAACATGTAGTGTTGTGCTGGGTCCAGGGCATCGCAGATTAAAGGCAATGAGTTGGCCGACACAGCTAGCTCATTTGCTCGCACACGCTTCCAAACACTCATCTTGTAAGTGTCCCGCTAATGGATCTGAAACCTTTGCTGCAGAAACAGCTGAGGGCTCACTGGCAGTGCCTATGGGATCATCAAACACACATAAGCTACATGTAATCAAGCCGAATATTGAGTATTGGCCACCAGTAGCAAAGACACGCCATACACAAGTGACACTTTGCAGACTCAGGACAGGGCACACATACACGACACATTCGTATCTTTTGTCCGGTGGGGATCAACCGACGTGTGAAAAATGTGGTGAACCCCTTACCGTGCTACATGTCCTGCTGCAATGCGCACAACTAGAGGCTCTGAGAAGGAAGCATTTTAAAATCAAATTAGGACAGCACCTTCCCTTACACCCTGCCATGTTTTTAGGCAGGGACCGTATTTTTAAAATTCAGTCTCTTTTAGCATTTTTAAAAGATATTCATTTCTTTCACACCATATTTCCTGGCGATAAGTAGCATGGCCTCTGAACAGAGGCCGCTGCTGCATTAGCGGTTTTAAGAGAAAGCACCGGCTTCCCTGCCTTTGGGCACAAAGGTTCTCGGGGAGGTACTGGTGCTGTTTTTAATCTCTCCAATCAGTCAATGTCACATGTCTTTAAATCATATGCCATCACTCCGCATTGCTGCCATAATTTTAAACGTTACATATTTTACACTTCCTACAGCGATTTATTTTAGGCCCCTCTACAGCCAGATAGCATCCTGTCATCGAGTTTTTTAGGACAATCTACACCCGGTTTTATATACATGGTTAAATTTTATACGCATTGTCATCCATCACAACAGACCTGGCGCTCTTTGGCCACGAATGGCCCTTGCGCCACAAAAAACCAGATATCATCATCATGTCTACGTAGTTCTCGAAGCGTTCAAAATACGAGCGTATGCTGTCGATTTTCGGGTTGAATTCTGTCATCCTGCCAAGCATACGCCCATGACCTTCTCGACCATTGCCTGTTTCTGCCATAATGAGCAAGGTTCACTTATCTGCAGAGTTGAGTTCCTCGATGTGCGTTGTCCGTATTTCCCGTATGCCACCGAGGTTAATGCAAGGGCTCCGTGACGCCTCGCTTCCCCGCGAAGTTGTTGCGATGCTCCACGCAGTCGATGAATCCTGGCTGCAAGGGCTCCGTGTCGCCTTGCTCCGCCAGTGGTTCAGTCTCGTTCCTGCTGCTGGCCGGCGGCGTTTAAACTGCTCGCCAGTCCCACCCTCGTCGCCAGATATTCTATTCTGAGCAGTAACGACGCATCGGTGGCAGCAATACGAAAAACCTTTATTTCATACAGCAGCGCACTTTCATAGGTAACGCTGCATGCCGGTCAAGCATACGTCACCGCGGGTGTAATCTTGTCAGACCGCGTGGCGGATACAGAACAGGAAGTAACGGGCCCGTCGACTCGTGGTCGTCAGAGTGCGACGACGCGTTCCTAAAGCTCCATCGTTTGTTGACGTCTCCTCCCATACTGCGCTACTACGATCCCACGGCCAGTACAGAGGTACAGTGGTCAACTCTCATATCTATAACGCCGGAGCGTCGTGCTCGGAACTGCACGAGCGACATCTACAGTTGGAAATGGGCCACATCTGAGCATGCGCAGCGCCACTGACGCACATGCCTTGCATTCTCGACCCTTGGTTATCACCGCGGATGCAACAACCGCTTTGGCCGTCAGTAGCGCTGTCAACGGTTTAGCGCAATAACAAAAGAAACAAAAAGGAAAAGAAACGAAGCGTATTGTTGGCAGCGCCCGACGCAAGCTGTGCTGCGTTCTAATTCTCCCTTCGCGGTCACATTGTCCCAACAACAGATTTACGCCCACTTATGAACTGTGTATGTTTTCTGTGTTTCTTGTTTTGTTTTTTTTTTGGTGGGGGGGGGGGGGGGTCAGGCTGCTCGGAAGCTGTCTTTTGGCTGGTATAGAATTTTGCACTTCTAAATGTGAATAGAGTGCTCGAAGCATTCTATAAGGAACGTCGGCTTGCTGATGCTCCCCGTCAGCGGTCATTAAGGGCTACAACCGACGAAGGACCGACTGATCGTCGCATGAATGGGCAATCCAAACTACATTTAGTCGCAGGCAACGCATCGTTGGTGAACTACAATTAGTAGTATGTTTACGAAATAAAATGACAGCACGCGGCAATAAACTCAATGCGCGATGTAAAATTCACAGAGCGATGCGCAATATACATTATGCGGCGCATTGCCGGTACGATATGATACCGAAAACCGAGAATATAGGTACGCAGTAGAAAACGCGCCGATGCGGGTGATTGCACTTTTTTTTTTTCCGGCGCTATATGGCTGACAGCGCTTCTGCCGGCCAAAGTAGTTATCGCGGCCTTGGCGATAAACAAGGACAGAAACTGCAAGGCAAGCGCGTCAGTGGCGATGCGCATGCTCAGATGTGTCCCGTTTCCAACTGTAGATGTCGATGGTGCAGTTCCGAGCACGACGCTCCGGCGTTATAGATATGAGAGTTGACCACTGTACACACGGACTATAGCGGTGTGGGCCTCGGCGCTGTACTTGCACAGTGCAAACCTGGGTTGCCTGAGTATATTGTCGCATACGCAAGTCGTACGCTTACTAAAGCCGAGAACAATTACACCGTCACGGAAAAGGATGCCTGGATATCGTCTGGGCTCTTGCGAAGTTTCGACCTTACTTGTAGGGTCGCCCGTTTGATGTCGTCGCGGACCACCATGCCCTTTGTTGGCTGTCGTCATTAAAGGATCCCTCCGGCCGTCTGGCACGTTGGGCACTTCGCCTGCAGGACTACGATATCCGCGTGCTGTACCGCAGTGGACGACAACATTCGGACGCCGATGCCCTCTCGCGCTCTCCCCTGGCTGACGACAATGCTCGCTGCTCAGCATCTAAGGTTACTGTTTCTTCTATTGACCTTGACACCATCGCCTCCGAGCAGCGCAAGGACCCGTGGATAGCCTCCATAATAGGCTTGCTGTCTAATCCATCGACGCCAACCGCTCGCGCAAAGCGCCGTCAAGCTCAAGATTTCGCCATTCGCGACGACCTCCTCCACCGCCGGAATTACAGCTCCGACGGCCGCCAGTGGTTGTTAGTAGTACCTCGCAGCCTGCGTTCCGAAATATGTGCGGCTTTCCACACCGATCCACAGTGTGCACACCCAGCAATATTCAAGACCTACCAGCGCCTTCAACAGCGGTACTACTGGCGCGGAATGTACCGCTACATTCAGAAGTTCGTGCGCTCTTCCCCCAATTGCCAGCGCCGGAAATCTCCACCTCGCCTTTCGCCGCCGGGTCTGCAGCCTTTACCTTGTCCTAGCAGGTCCTTTGGGCGGGCAGGCACTGATTTGTACGGGCCGCTTCCCATGACAGCTGCAGCAAAGCGCTGGGTTATTGTGGCAGTTGACCACCTCACGCGATACGCTGAGACTGCTGCACTTCCGGCAGCTATAGCGCACGACGTTGCCTCCTTCCTGCTTCATCGGTTCATCCTACGTCACGGGCCACCACATGAACTACTTAGTGATCGCGGTCGTGTCTTCCTTTCTGAAGTCGTTGAAGCTATTCTTAAGGAGTGCCACGTGGTTCATCGCACGACTACAGCGTACCACCCTCAAACCAATGGGCTTATTGAGCGCTTCAGCCACACGCTCGGCGACATGCTTTCAATGTACGTCGCCTCGGACCATACGAATTGGGACCTCATTCTACCATTTGTAACCTACCCGTCCAACACCGCTACGCAGAGCACCACGGGCTTTTCACCCTATTTTCTACTGTACGGTCGGTACCCGTCGCACACTATAGACACAATTCTACCGTACCGTCCGAATGCTTCTGAGTATGCGCCCATCTCTGACACAGTGAGGTATGCCGAGGAGTGCCGCGACCTCGCACGGGCCTTTACGTCCAACGACCAAGAGCGTCACAAGAGCATTCGCGGCGGCCCTACCTCTGCGCCCACCTTCCTCCCTGGTGCGCTGCTGTGGCTCTCCATTCCTACCGCTACGCCTGGCCTCTCCTCAAAGTTACTGCCTAAGTATGAAGGCCCCTATCGAGTCGTTGAACGGGCATCACCTGTCAACTACGTGATTGAACCCGTCGACCCGTCATCGGACATGCGCCGCCGTGGCCGCGACATTGTCAACGTAGAGCGTCTCAAGCCGTACTATGATCCACCCATAGTAACGAACTGCTAGGTCGCCGGACGGCTCCCTTTGCGTCCCGTGGGTAATTGTAGCGAGAACTAACGAACCTTATAGTGAGGCACGCTCTCCAGTGTCATCTAGTGGGTCTGGACCTAACGCACATTGCTCGTGCTCGGAGCTCGTGCCTTCAGCCGTTGACCAAGCTACCGGTCGGGCCTTACGCCAGCCTTCAATGAACGCCCTTTACAAGATATATATATATATATATATATATATATATATATATATATATATATATATATATATATATATGTGCATATTACTGCATTGTGCTGCAATTATTGTACTATTTCTTGCCACTTTTGGTGCTTTATTGGTTGGTGTACTCTGTTAGCGCGCTGTGCGAGTCATGCAGTAAACTTTTATACAGCATTTGTTTCTGAATGTTTTATGTTGATGATGGTGTAAAACGATTACTCGCAATGCACCACACATCTCCAACCTGGCGGATTAATAAATACCATTTAAATGTCTGAAAAGAGGCATGCAGAGACTAGCCTGTCGGAGCGGGAAGAAAAATACACAAAGGTACTCCTCGTGCGTCACGCAGAATTCCCGGCCCGTCAGACTGAAATAAAAAGTAATCTGGAGGCACCACACAATGACTTCGGTCAGCCGGAGTGAAAAACAGCGAAAATTAGTCCGGAGGCGCCACGCAGGAACTCCGGCTCGCCCGAGTGAAAAACAGCAAAAAGTAGTCCAGAAGCACCACGCAAGAACTCAGCGAGCCGGAATGAAAAACAGCAAAATGTAGTCCGGAGGCACCACGCAATAATTCCGGTCAGCCGGAGTAACAACTTTACTCCGGAGGTCCGGAGTATAAAATCTCTCAATGGGGGGGGGAGTTCGCTAGAGGACGAGCATTTTACTCGGACCTGGAAGTATTTTTGTTTCACAGCAGTTGAAACGGTGCCACATGGCGATAAGGTTGCTTTTTTTTCATCCCTTTTATGTGCTCTCATTTATGCGATGATTATTATACTGCAGTAAAAACTACATATAATGTTATAATGTCCCTTCTGTTTTCCCGGGATTTACTGTTTTTTGGCCTCGTTAGGTTGCGCCTAACGAACAAACGAGCACTTCCGACGCCTCGCCATTTTTTAGCTGCATTTCCATCCTTGAAGTAAAACCACCAGTGTCAATGTAGGACTATCCGCACCGCTTCATTATTAGGCGCTTGTCTACAACTGTAGAAAGAACGTGTGTTTCAAGGAGAATGTCGGTTTGGTGTGCTTTCTTTTATTTTACTCTGTACTGTTTTATTTCCTGTGATATTGACCGGCGAATAGTGAGTGACCCGCGAACAGGCGTTCTCGCTGTCGCCGGCAGTCTCTCGCCTGTGCACTGCTCCTACATCGCTTCTCTTTTGAACTCCCTCGTTCCGATGACCGCCTCACCTTCCGCTCTAGTGGCATCGTCTCGATAATTGAGCCGAGGGCCTCCTTGCTCGGTGGCTTCGTTCCTGTCTCGGTCACGAGGTTTCCTCTCTCTTCCTTATATCTTATGTCCCTTATCCCCTTCCCCCAAGGCGCTTAGCCGCGTCCCCAGCATGGGAAACAGAAGGTAGCGCCTCTTCCTTTCTCTTACACTCACTATATATACGCACAAGGTGCCCGTGGAGGAGGTCGAAGGAGAGACGGGAAGTGATCGTCTTCGAGCATTCCGGTAACGAGGCGGCTCTTGGCCGGCGGCTTGACAGAAATGTGACCGAAGAAGCGCTTCGGTTTACTGGAATTCAAAGAATCACCCTGAAACGGCTTACCAGGAGGGTACCGTGCTAACCGTTACAAAAGCAAGCAGGCTCGGGAAAACAATAACAATATTTGTTATCCCAGCAAGTTTTTTGATTCTTAAACCGTAAAATTTGATGTATTTTGCTTTCCAAGACGTGGCTTACCCCAGAGGATAATTCTCCACAATTCGACCGTTACTGATGCAATGGTTATGCGCAAAAACTGGGGGAGGGAAGGTTGCCTCACGAAGTTTTAAATAAACTAGTGATCCCTGAATTTATCGCAGTCAGAATGAACAATGTACTTAATGCAATGTATCTGCCACACGCGAGCAGTAAGTCTGAATGTTTGGATATTTGTAAAACTTCTATTTTATCTTCCGCACTACTTCTGTGTCTTGAATTATACCTGGTTGTTCGCACATTATAAAGTCGATTTCTTTCTTTGTTTCCCCGTTAGGGCTTTTCCACGTCCACTTCCTATCCTTGTGTTTCTTGAAAAACGTGTTCATTATTCGGAGTCGGTTTCTTTCGGCAAATTGTACGAGGAAATTGTACGAGATAAAATGCAGCGATCCCTGATTAGTAAGGGCAAAGATTGTACTTAACCTAAAGAACACAAGAACTAAATAATTTACTAGAAAAAAATGTAATCTAAAGGTAATCAGAACGAAGAACGAAGAATTTGAAGTCGCCCTAAGCAACAAGTTCGAGGCCTTAGGCGAAAATGGTGACGATGTAGAAGAAATAAACAAAACTTTAACGAAAACAATCCTTGAAACAGCGATAGAATTCGGAGGTAAAACAGCAAAGCAAACAACAAGTAAGTTGTCCCAATCTACTAAGGACTTAATAACAAAACGCCAACAAATGCAAGTAACTTCGCCAAAAGATAAGATAGAATTCGCAGAACTATCGAAATTGATCTGTAAAGCCAGGCAAAGAGATGTAAGAAACTTTAATATGAGAGAAATAGAGAAAGCAGTAGAGAAAGGCACCATTATTAAATCGGTCAAAAAGAAACTGCACTTAGGACAAAACAAAATGCATGCGCTAAAAGATAAACAAGGTAACGTTATCAACAGTCTCACCGAAATAGTAAAGGTAGCAGAAGATTTCTACTCGGAACTGTACAGCTCTCAGACAGGCCGTACAACCTTAATAGAAATAGAACCAGAGGAGAACACCGAAATTCCATGTATAACCGCTGACGAAGTCAAAAAAAGCTGTGAAAGGCATGTCCCGCGGTAAAGCAGCTGGTGACGATGGTATAACAGCCGACTTGATCAAAGACGGAGGAGATATTGTACTTGAAAAACTTGCATCGCTCTTCACGAAATGTATCAAGACATGCAGCGTACCGCGCAGCTGGAAAAATGCTAATATAATCCTTATCCACAAGAAAGGTGACATAAAGGACTTAAAGAATTACAGACCAATCAGCCTACTCCCAGTAATATACAAGCTATTTACAAAGGTAATTTCTACGAGGATAAGAGAAACACTCGACTTTAACCAACCGAGAGAACAAGCTGGTTTTAGGAAAGGTTACTCGACAATGGACCACAGCCACGCTGTCAACCTAGTGATTGAGAAGTACGTCCGAATATAACAAACCTCTTCATATGGCGTTTATCGACTACGAGAAAGCATTTGACTCCATAGAAATACAAGCAGTTCTAGAAGCTCTACGACGACAAGGGGTACCTGGCGTATACGTGAAAACCATAAACATATACAAAGATTGCACAGCCATACTACTCCTACATGAGAGAAGCAGAGAAATCCCGATCGGGAGAGGTGTGAGACAGGGAGATACGGTATCCCCGATGCTATTCACTGCATGTTTAGAGGAAATCTTTAAGCGTCTAGACTGGGAAGACAAGGGAATTCGAATAGATGGAGAATACCTCAGCAATTTAAGATTTGCAGACGACATTGTACTCTTTAGCAATGACGGACACGAACTACAAAACATGACTGATGACCTAAACAGGGAAAGTATTAAAATTGGGTTAAAAATGAATAGGCAAAAGACCAAAGTTATGTTCAATAGCCTAGCTAAGGAACAGGAATTCAAAATCGACAATGAATACGTATACCTGGGACAGTTAATCATCATCATCATCATCATTTATTAACCCTTAAAGGCCCCTGCTGGGGTATTACATAAGGGGGGAGCATACATAAGAGAAAAGGAAACGTTCAGACAGTCAATAATTAAGCAAATACAATAAAAGTAACAATTACAAAGGAACAAGGTGAAATTCCAAAACAATCAAAATACACAGGAAGAATAATGCGCCCGAAACAAAACAACAAAAAACTCAGAATACGTTACGCATCAGCACTCAATAAATTAGTTAGTACGTTTCGAAATTTGATGGGGTCATGTTGGGTTACAACAAGATCTGGTAGACTATTCCATTCTGCAATGGCTAATGGCAAGAAAGAGTTGTTGAAGGAATTAGTAGAGCCGTGGATTCGTTGAATACTGAGGGAGTTTGACAGGCGGCGTGAAGTGCGGTTTGGCGGAGAAAGAAGCAGGTCACGTAGGTGTGGGAAGTTGTAATAGAGCTTGTGAAACAGGCATAAGCGAGAGATTTTTCTGCGAAGTGCTAACGATTTGATGTCCAAGGATGATTTAATGTTTGTGACACTTAGCCGATGGTCATACTGGGATGTAATAAACCGGGCTGCGCGGTTTTGGACGGCTTCAAGTAGGTCAACAAGGTACGCTTGATGTGGATGCCATATTGCGGATGCGAATTCCAGTTTGGTGCGAATAAATGTATCATATGCTAGTTTGCGGATCACAGGTGGTGATGATGATAGTGATCGTCTAATGAATCCCAGGGATTTGTTAGTGGCGGCTACCAGATTATGAATATGTTCCGACCATGTAAGCTTGCTTGTGATGGTAACCCCGAGGTACCTGTATGATTGAACCAGCTCAATAGGAAGAGAATGCAAAGAGTAGGAGTATGATATGAGAGAGTGTTTCCGCGATACGTGCATGGACTTACATTTTTTAACGTTTAGTTGCATGAGCCACTGAGTGCACCATTTTTCAATTGTAGCGAGGTCACGTTGTAAGAGCATCTGATCGTTATGTGAGCTTACACGGCGGTACAGGACGCAATCATCGGCAAAAAGCCGGATTGATGATGAAATACCGGTGGGCAGATCATTAATGAAAATTAAAAACAAAAGGGGTCCGAGGACTGAACCTTGCGGTACTCCTGATAATACTTCAGTGACTGTAGAGTGACGGTTCCCAATCACTGTGAACTGCGATCTACCAATTAGAAAACAACGGATCCATGACGTGATTAGTGGATGGATGCATAGGCTAGTTACTTTGAGCATTAGCCGTTGATGAGGTACGCGGTCGAAGGCTTTTGAAAAATCTAGGTAAATTACGTCTGTTTGGAGGAGAGAATCAAGGTTTAAATGGAGGTCGGTGGTGAATTCGAATAGTTGAGTTTCACATGACCGTCCTGGGCGGAAGCCATGCTGATTACTGAAAAAATAGGAGTTAGCTTCAAGATGAGAGGCAACATGAGAGTAGATAATGTGTTCAAGAAGTTTGCAGGCGATACAAGTGAGTGATATCGGGCGATAATTGGAAGGATCAGTTCTGACACCGCTTTTAAATACCGGGACAACCTTGCTTAACTTCCAGTCGTTCGGAATTGCACTGGTTGTTATGGACTGCGAAAATATTATCTGTAAAAATTTACTACTAATCACTTTAGTGCTTTTCATGACCTTAGCGGGGATGTTATCCGGACCGGGAGCACTGGATACCTTGATTTTGTCAATCAAGGCCGAGATGCCCTCAGATGTGACATCAATTGAAGGCATGCGGGGGAAGTTGCAGTCAGGAAGCGCACCGCTGGTTAACACAGGAACACACAGGTTAATAACAGGTTAATAACAGGAACTCCTAAACATGAAAAAGAAATTCTCCGTAGAATAAGGATGGGCTGGAGCGCATTCGGAAGGAACTACGAAATCATGACTGGAAACTTACCGTTCTCACTAAAGCGAAAGTATTCAATCACTGCATTCTCCCAGTACTAACGTACGGTGCAGAAACGTGGAGGATAACGAAAAAACTAGAGATAAAGCTAAGGAGCGCGCAACGTGCAATGGAAGGAAATATGATAGGGGTAACGCTAAGAGATAAAAAACGAACAGAATGGATCAGAGAACAGACAGGAGTAGCCGATATTATTATATATCCTTATGGTTACAGTGGAACAAACATTACACACGTAGATGAGTTTAAATACCTTGGGGTGACTTTCACACATAATTTGAAATGGCAGAAACACATAGACCGCACTCACTCGAAAGCTCTTCGTAAACTATTCTACTTAAACCGTACATTGAAGGATGCTACTAAGGACTGCAAATTAACTGCATATAAAACCCTAATCAGGCCAATCTTGGAGTACGCGTCGGTTGTCTGGTCCCCATACCTCTCTTGTGACGTAGCCAAGTTGGAATCTTTGCAAAGGAAAGCCATAAGGTTTATATATAGCAGATATGACCGCCACTTTTCTCCTTCATCACATGCACATAACTTATCGCTCGAACCACTAGCACACCGACGCACGTGCGAACGGCTTGTCACTCTACATAAGATTGTACATGAATCATCGGTAATCGCGGCCCCAGTTTCATTTGTGAAGCGTCCTACTCGAGCTACTCGAAGCTATCACCCCCTTAATCTTGTCTCATTCCGCCCACGTTTAAATAGTTTTAAATACTCATTTTTCCCATCCACAGTCGAACTCTGGAATGGTCTTGACGGCGCGCTTCGCCAGTTACCTACCGCACAATTTGCAGAAAGAATTCATCAGCATGTGCCTCTGGAGTTCTAATGCGTGGTGCGCTATTTGTATATTTGTGCCTCTTTCTTATCATCTAACAAGTGTTTTTGATGCAATGTTGATTTGTTATATGCGCATTAGTATAACTTGCTTTTTTATATGCTTGTTAAATCACGCAGTTTAGCGTTCCCTTGTATGCTAATTTGTTTTATGTTATGCCTGATTTCCAAGCAAATTCTGTACCCACCCCTGCAATGTCTCGCAAAGAGACGGCAGTATATGTAAATAAATAAATAAAAATAAATAAATAAATATCAATTAAAAGAAAGAAGTGGACCTGGGCAGGACATGTCATGAGGAGGAAGGATAATAGGTGGACAGTAAGAGCGACGGAATGGATACCAAGAGAGGGAAAACGCAACAGAGGCAGGCAAAAGGTTAGATGGAGCGATGAAATTAAAATGTTTGCGGGCATAAAGTGGAACCAACTCGCTCAGGATAGGGTGGATTGGAAATCGTTGGGAGAGGCCTTCGTCCTGCAGTGGACTTAAACAGGCTGATGATGATGATGATGATGATGAAAACTTCTATCTAAACTCGCCCCGTGCCGTTTCTTTTTTTATGATGGGTGGCGTAAATATCAACGTGCTAAGCGATGACGCAAACGATATTCAGTTTGATATTATTTTGTCAACCTATTATCGTTCCAATACTATTAAGCTGCCCAGCCGAGTCACGGTGCCACACCGCTGGAGCTGTGCATCGCAAACGGACCAGCAGATATGGATTTTTCAGACAAATTTTCACCCGACCTCAGTGTCCACTTAGCAGTCCTTTATTTTTTTTATGTGGCAGTTAATAAGCCTATCTGCACTGAGGAGACTATCTGCGTGCCGCATCGCAGAGCAACCCGCACTGGAGTGATTTCGCTCGGAAATCGCTCTTCCGATTACGAGCACGATTCTCATCGCCCACATCGCGCTTTCACTCGCTAGCATCTAGTAATGGCAGGTTTTGTTCGATCACTCACAAACAGGAAAACTCGCACCCCAGAAGCGTTTACAAGAGCATGAAAAGCGAAAACAATATTTATCCTATGTGTGGAATTCAAGGCTTATTGCAACAAGCTAAATGCCCATACACTCAGAGCTAAGAAGGTCCCAGGGTTGTCCCAGGGATTTAGAATGATTCTCGTAAACAAGGAGAGAGAGAGAGAGAAAAAAAAATAAACAAATTCTATTATCCCGTTAAAACAAGAAAAAAAAATACTGCCCTTAAAGTGGGCCATCGCAACGTGTTGGCGCCGCTATTCCAGGACCCTTGGTGGCCCCTGTCGTCATCTCTCCTTTGGACCAGCGAAAGCTGACCCTCCAAGGCCGAGTTGGACAGAAGTGCGTACCATTGTTCCTCTGTAGTGCTCTCGGCAACATGAAAAGAGGCAGCGTCAAATCATGCCTTCTAAATAGCCTCGAGAAGCCGTGCCTGCACGCACTGCAAGACACTTTCCCAGCACAAGTCCGTTGCATTTCCTGGGCGGTATAACCCTTGGCCTCCATGCTGAACAGTTGCTCAGGTGCACAAAACATGGCAATGTGGCGTCGCCACATAGCGATTCTCCTGTGAGGCACCCACCGGCTGCGATCCCGTAAATCTACAATTTGTCGCCCCGCCCGAAAAGAAAATCGGGCAGTGTGCTGGTGTCACGGTGGTATTTTCAGCTCCGGAGAAGCTGGCGAGAATGCGCAAGTTTGTCAACGACTGGCTGCTACACGAATGTCTGTGCACTGTACAACACAGAAATCCCTCTGCGCCCTGTGCAGATGGTCTGGGATATCCCCCTGTCATGTGGTGCGAACTATATTGCACAAACCGGTAGGTGCCTAAATCAGAGCTAAATTAGCACCAAAATCATGTCCATAAAAAAGCATTTGGATATCCATTGCATTGACTGCGGCTGCGTGCCTATCTTCACTAGTGCGTACGTTCTGGCGAAAAATAGTTCACGGTTCGCACGTGAACGTATAAAAGCTGAAAAATATTAGTAAACTCGGAAGTTGCCGGGTCAGTCACCCCTCCGTAGCCTTCACTCCTAGTGAAATTATCTTTCTTGACGCATATTTGTAGTTACCTGGTGCTTCCCTTTCGCTTTTTGATAGTTTGTTTACGTGCTTATACTAACGCAATCCTCACCTCACCAGATGACTGTTTAGAACCAAGTGTTAAAGGAATTTTAAAATGTTTCCAGGATTCCTCTCGGGAGCTTAGCTTCACCTACGAACCTTGCAAGGAAAACTCGATAACATTTCTTGACCTGGTTGTGGAATTTCAGTGTGACAGTCGTGTTTGTTGGAGGTACAGTCGACAAAAGCGCTCCTCCCGTACCACTCGTTTCATTCGAAATTAGTAAAGCGAAGTATTGCTTCCTTGTGCTTCATAGGTTCATAGCTTCATAGGTTCAATGAACAAGAGCTCTCTACATGGCATGCAGGAATGTTTTGACGCTCAGGTGGCCAGGTTACGCTCGGCAGGGTACCCAGCCTCAATCCTTACAGCTGGGGCCGAAACCTTATTTGGGCGAATGACAAAAAAAGAAAACAGTGTCAGGAGAATTTTCGGAAAGGAAAAAGGTGATAGTCATGCCATATTTGCATGGCTTGTCGCACAACCTTAAGCGTGTGGCCACAAAGAAGGGAGTAACCCTAGTGTTCTCAGCGCCCAGCAAACTGGCAAAGCTATGCAGGAGGATCACTGGAGAGAGGAAACTTCCAAGCAGTGACTGTGGAAAAAGCACACGCAACGGTGCACGTTTACGGATTGTGCAGCATCCGTAATTTATCAGATTCCTCTTTCGTGTGGTGGCTCCTACGTGGGCCACCCTGGGCGGTGCATTAATGAACACCTGAGTGAGCATCGCCATCTGCTGCCAACAGGCACTGGGGGGATTTACCTTCGCATTGCAAAAGGTGCGGTTGTGAAGCAGATTTTCAGGGTGTATCAATAGTGGGGAGAGAGCGCGGCAAATTGGAAAGAAAGATAGGCGAAGCTCCTCATATCAGGAAGTTGGGGGCCGATTTTTGTGTCAGCGAACCTTCGATGCATCTTACTGATAAAGAGATGAAATTTCTGAAAAACGAATAAGGATGCGAGGCAGAGCATGTGCCAGAATCATTTGAAACTAGGCAGTGACACGTTGTTCCCCGTGTTTCTTATTTTTTGTATTGTAAATTGTACGGTGTGTTGTCGGTTGTCGTATAATATCTGGTGCTTGCGCATGTGCGGTGAAGTTCAACTAGAACAAAAATTTTCCAATAAACTTCAGTTGTAAGTTCCTTCCTTCTTCTTTGTGCTTGCGTCGTTTTCAGCTGGAATTTTTTTACGCCATGAACCAACACGCCCAACAATTAAGCTACCCTACACAGCCATGATCACCCTTTTATTTGTTGTTTTTTTTTTTCATTTCTTGCGGCTACGCTTCTCTTGCATAGTGAAGATTGTTGTAAGACAGCGCAGTCTGCCGCTGTCTTGTATTTGTGCCGTCGCGCTGAAAACCGCTCCCAGCATCAATCCGGTTTGGTTAGCCAATGGCTGAGATGTGTGACCAAAGTAGGCGAGTGAGAGTAGTAGTGGTAGTTGGGAAGCATACTTTAAGATTGTTAAAAGTTGGGCTAGTTGGTGTTCAGACTTCACGTTCATCGTAGTTTAGCGCAAAGGAAACACACACAGTAGAGAAGGACCACAAACAACAAAGGCGCTACTAACAACTGATTTATTGAAGGTGGAAAAGACAGCTTTTATACATCCATAGATCTGCGCAGGCGTACCACAACAGGAAATTTGAATATCGGCAAACAGAAGGTTATCACACCAGGCGCCATAGGAATTTGATTTCGGCATTGTATAATAAAACAGATGTGTCACTAACACATTTTTCCCCTGCCTTTCTGATAAAGTAAGTCTCCAAGGTTTCACGGGCTGTTTTATGCTTACTTCTGCCCATTACTGTCGCGCCACGGAAACGTGGTTCACAACCAGTGCAGGCAATGCAATGAACGACAAGATTCGTCCTCTCCTTGTTGGCTAGGTCATTTGCATGCTCCCGGAGTCGGTCGTTAGCGCAACGCCCCGTCTGGCCGATGTACACTTTGCCGCATGACAGGGGAATCTCGTAGACAACGTTTTTGGTGCACTGTATAAAGCGTGTTTCGTGGTTCTTCTTGCAACCACCCTTATTGTCCGCACAAGAGATGCGACGGCACAGCTGAGCCAGCTTCCTTGGGGCAGAAAAACCACTGGTACGCTAAACCGATCAGCGACCTTCTTCAGCCTGTGGGAGATACGATGCATGTACGGCACCACTTCAGGCCTATTTGTCCCCTCCAATGTCATCGCGGCATTTTTGCCAGTCCCTTTCTTTATTTTCTTGAGGAGCGTTTCTGCGACTGTCACTACTACCGACTCCGGGAAGCCAGCTGAAAAAAAAACCGGCCTAATTGATGGTCAAAACTTGCCTGCACCTCATGAACACACGATTTCCTTAGCGCGGATTCCAGGCAGAGGTTAGCAATGCCTCTCTTTACAATCTTAGAGTGAGCAGAGTTGTAAGGCAAGAGATCTTTTTGTGCCCGCGGTGAATATGCCCAGCATAGGTGGTTTTTCTTAAATCTCAAACGCAAGTCCAAGAACTGCAGCATTCCATAAGTAAAAGTCAAACCTCTGCCTTGATTATTAAAATCATCTAAAATACTCATTACCATATGTTCATATGAACTGGAGCACTGCTTGTTTAAAATTACAAGAAAGTCGTCCATGTAGCGAAAAACTTTAAGGACTTTGTCATTGGTAAAATGATTAAAACGATCGTGTAAAGAGCGATCGATGAATGATAAAAAGATGTTGCAAAGGACCGGAGCGATGCATGATCCAATGCAGATGCCTTTCTTTTGCAGATAAAACTGGTCGTCAAATTTAATAAAGGTGCTCTTAAGATAAAATTCTAAAAGTACTAAAATGTTATCTACCGATACACCAGCAGCATTCTGAAAGGCAACAGGTCCATTTTCATCTATGCAGTCTTTTACCGCAGCAACCAATTCAGGATGGGGCACAGCATAAAAGAGCTCTTCCACATCTATCGAGAAAGCATAATCACCCTTATTGTTATCTTCAAGGAAACGAACCACTTCTGCCGAACTCTTTGTTAGGAAAGGGTCATTTATCTCGAGGACATTCAACACTTTAAGCAGGAACTTACTAATACAGTGCTGCCACGTGCCACCTTCGTTCACAATAGTCCTAAACGGAGCATCCGGTTTATGCGTCTTAACGCTAAAGAAAATGTGCAAGGCTGTACTTTAACAATTTGTTATGTCCCTTGCGAGCCTCTGTAGGTCTGAGTGCTTGCAAAGATCGACCGCTTTACATTTAATTCTTGTTTGGCTTTTTTTCAAACGAATAAAGTTTTTTTCTATGGCCAGAGTGGCTTTACGAATATACATCTTTCTAGGCATTGCAACAAAACCGCCTACCTTGTCAGCCTGCATAAGACAAAGGTCATTGTCCTTAAAAAATTTCACCACACTTTTCAAACTGTCCTTAGTACGCTTCGGGCCAGTCAAATTCACGTTCTTCTCTAGACAGTCGATTCCTTCTAAGAGGCACCTTTCCCGGTCTTCCTGCGGAGCCTTTCGAGCAATCCGTCGGTTCAAAGCGGCGAGTTCGTGAGCAGGAACAGAGGCTTCCAGTCCGAACTTGGGGCCCTTTCCCAGGAGGGAAAGGGCCCCTTGAAAGGTCTCCTTGAAACGTGAGGCCGCGCGACTTACAGAATTTTGGTGGAGCTACAACTTAAGAAGTATACTTGAAACAACGGCGAAGCCGATGAAGCCGGTACATCGGAGGGGAGGTGTAGTTGTCATGGGTGGTGCTTCCCTACCATCGAACATTTCTCACCTCCTGGGAAAGGGCCCCAAGTTCGGACTGGAAGTCTCTGTTCCTGCTCACGAACTCGCCGCTTTGAACCGACGGATTGCTCGAAAGGCTCCGCAGGAAGACCGGGAAAGGTGCCTCTTAGAAGGAATCGACTGTCTAGAGAAGAACGTGAATTTGACTGGCCCGAAGCGTACTAAGGACAGTTTGAAAAGTGTGGTGAAATTTTTTAAGGACAATGACCTTTGTCTTATGCAGGCTGACAAGGTAGGCGGTTTTGTTGCAATGCCTAGAAAGATGTATATTCGTAAAGCCACTCTGGCCATAGAAAAAAACTTTATTCGTTTGAAAAAAAGCCAAACAAGAATTAAATGTAAAGCGCTCGATCTTTGCAAGCGCTTAGACCTACAGAGGCTCGCAAGGGACATAACAAATTGTGAAAGTACAGCCTTGCACGTTTTCTTTAGCGTTAAGACGCATAAACCGGATGTCCGTTTAGGACTATTGTGAACGAAAGTGGCACGTGGCAGCACTGTATTAGTAAGTTCCTGCTTAAAGTGTTGAATGTCCTCGAGATAAATGACCCTTTCCTAACAAAGAGTTCGGCAGAAGTGGTTCGTTTCCTTGAAGATAACAATAAGGGTGATTATGCTTTCTCGATAGATGTGGAAGAGCTCTTTTATGCTGTGCCCCACCCTGAATTGTTTGCTGCGGTAAAAGACTGCATAGATGAAAATGGACCTGTTGCCTTTCAGAATGCTGCTGGTGTATCGGTAGATAACATTTTAGTACTTTTAGAATTTTATCTTAAGAGCACCTTTATTAAATTTGACGACCAGTTTTATCTGCAAAAGAAAGGCATCTGCATTGGATCATGCATCGCTCCGGTCCTTTGCAACATCTTTTTATCATTCATCGATCGCTCTTTACACGATCGTTTTAATCATTTTACCAATGACAAAGTCCTTAAAGTTTTTCGTTACATGGACGACTTTCCTGTAATTTTAAACAAGCAGTGCTCCAGTTCATATGAACATATGGTAATGAGCATTTTAGATGATTTTAATAATCAAGGCAGAGGTTTGACTTTTACTTATGGAATGCTGCAGTTCTTGGATTTGCGTTTGAGATTTAAGAAAAACCACCTATGCTGGGCATATTCACCGCGGGCACAAAAAGAGCTCTTGCCTTACAACTCTGCTCACTCTAAGATTGTAAAGAGAGGCATTGCTAACCTCTGCCTGGAATCCGCGCTAAGGAAATCGTGTGTTCATGAGGTGCAGGCAAGTTTTGACCATCAATTAGGCCGGTTTTTTTTCAGCTGGCTTCCCGGAGTCGGTAGTAGTGACAGTCGCAGAAACGCTCCTCAAGAAAATAAAGAAAGGGACTGGCAAAAATGCCGCGATGACATTGGAGGGGACAAATAGGCCTGAAGTGGTGCCGTACATGCATCGTATCTCCCACAGGCTGAAGAAGGTCGCTGATCGGTTTAGCGTACCAGTGGTTTTTCTGCCCCAAGGAAGCTGGCTCAGCTGTGCCGTCGCATCTCTTGTGCGGACAATAAGGGTGGTTGCAAGAAGAACCACGAAACACGCTTTATACAGTGCACCAAAAACGTTGTCTACGAGATTCCCCTGTCATGCGGCAAAGTGTACATCGGCCAGACGGGGCGTTGCGCTAACGATCGACTCCGGGAGCATGCAAATGACCTAGCCAACAAGGAGAGGACGAATCTTGTCGTTGATTGTATTGCCTGCACTGGTTGTGAACCACGTTTCCGTGGCGCGACAGTACTGGGCAGAAGTAAGCATAAAACAGCCCGTGAAACCTTGGAGGCTTACTTTATCAGAAAGGCAGAGGAAAAATGTGTTAGTGACACATCTGTTTTATTATACAATGCCGAAATCAAATTCCTATCGCGCCTGGTGTGATAACCTTCTGTTTGCCGATATTCAAATTTCCTGTTGTGGTACGCCTGCGCAGATCTATGGATGTATAAAAGCTGTCTTTTCCACCTTCAATAAATCAGTTGTTAGTAGCGCCTTTGTTGGTTGTGGTCCTTCTCTACAGTGTGTGTTTCCTTTGCGCTAAACTACGATGAACGTGAAGTTGGGAAGTGTTTCGGATGGAGTGGTAGGCTATAGTTGTGGTAGTTGTGAAGTGCTTTAAATCGGATCATGCAGTTCTACAACACAGTGGCAAAGTGCCCGCTCTCTTAACGTTAGGTTCGAAGAACACGTTTTGCAATCTCAGAAATGTTCTGGCGGCTTCATGGCCCTGCTCTGCAGCACGTATGGCTGCAAGCCCCTTTTTCGCTAAGCCCCATGGCAGGAAAAACAGCGATAAACTGACGAGAGAAATATCGAGGCTGAGTGTATCTATAAATTTATGGCCAAGTTACGTCAGCACTCCTTCTGAAGGGCTGGGTGGAAAAGAGTTCAATTTCGTGAGGTTGTAAGATGTTCGCCCGTAGCAGTTTCGTGCCTCGTGAGTGTTCTTTTTTTGTTCTTTGCTGTTCGAGACTGTAGTATATGTGTACGCTTTCCGAAACTCACGTTCTTCAATGTTAGCCCTCGTCCCCGTCCCTTCTCTTCTCCCGTGCTAAAATTTTCGCGCTAAGTTACGGTTATGGTTTGTAAGGCTTAGAATTGCCTCCCCCTTCGCACGCAGCTCCCTCCTTTGCGCGCGGCTGGGACATCTTAGAAATACAGCAACAACCGCACCATCACTTTCCTATGTTTTACAGCGCGAACGGCGCACGGACATCTAATGACACACAGAACGCTAACAACTGGTTTTGTTTCCCAGCACAGATATGTATGCAGACTTTACATGGAAATAGGAGAAAAATACACATCAGATGAGGTGCACATGCCTTGTTTTTCTCCTATTTCCTTGTCAAATGCACACGTGTGTGCTGGGAAACAAAAACAGTTAGTCAGCGCTCTGTGTGTCAGACGTCTGTGTGCCGATCACGCTGTAAAACTTAGGAAAATGTTGCACCAAAGCCCAACGCTCAACTTTGGCGCACCATCACGGCACGCACCGAACGCAAACACGAAAGGCAAACACGGCAAACATGGCCAGCTCATGTCTAAAACCCTTCCAGCAATGAACGAGAGCCAATGCGCGATCACTACAGATGTGCGTAGAGATGATAACGCAAAGATAGCTTACACGTCCACTACCGCACATTACATTTGTGAAGAATGGAAGGTGCATGAAGACAATTAAAATCAGACACTGACCACGATAAAAGCAAATAAAAGCAAGACGTTTCGGCTCCCGCACGCGAGCCTTGTTCACAAATGAAGAATGTGTGCGTGAGCAGTCGGGTTATGCAGGATTTAAAATGTGGCGTAAGCAACGTGTGTACATTTGTGGGAGGTTTCCGTCGTTGCGATTAAAAGTGTGCGCCGTTGTTTGGATTGTCAAAGATTCCAGATGAAGCCGCGATGACCAGTTCTTTTCTTGTTCTATTATTCTTGCCTTATCCCAATCTATTTTGTGGCCAGATTCTTCTGCGTGTTCCGCCAACGCGTTCGATGAGACGTTCTTTTTTACGTCATATACAGGGTGTCCCACGTAACTTGAGCCAAGAATTTGAAAATGAAAGGCACTTCAGAAGAGAACTGAACCAAACGTATACTATTCGTGCTGGCCTATAGATACTCAGGTTATTTTTTATTTCCCCCTAAAGTAATTAGTTAATTATTTTTAATTAGCTAACTCCTTAATTATGGGCTGAAAACCCAAAATATGAACACTGAGCTGTAGAGCACCTTCATAAACCACCGACTGAATTGTTTCCTGCACGATATGTCTTACGGTGTTAATTTTTCCGCATTCTAAAGAAAGCCCGCGAAATTTGAAAATGAGCCACGTGACGGACCTCGAGCGCACTGCTATAGTGCTGGTCTCAAGCGTGCAACCGGTGAACAAGGTCGCCTGCGGCTGCCACGGGGAAGCGACATGATGCTTTGAAGGTGGTCGATGCATCTTTTTATTTTTTACTCCGTGCCTGACGGAGTTTTTCGGCGGAACATTGGGAGTATGTTCTATATCGTAATACTCCCTTGTGGTCGGAGTTCCTGCGTGGTTCTTCGGGAGTATCTATATTTTTTTTCATACTCCGTGTTTGGCGGAATTTTCAAGTCACATTGGGAGTATCTATATCAATTTTTGTACTCCGTGCCGAACAGAGTTTTTGCTTGGTTCACCGGGACTATATTTGTATTTCTCTGCTGTAGCCACTTTTTACTGCGTCCTGATCGTACATTGTGTTAGGCATCAGCACTATCTTTACATAATGGAATATTCATGACAGCACTTCCCTTCTGTGTTCCAGTGGTTTCCTCAAAGAGCACAAGAAGGTATTCAAAGGGTAATTGAGTTATTTGGTTTATTCACAACACACACCAGTCTGCGGTTGCAGATCAAGCAGATGTTCAAAAAATACAGGGATTAAACAAGGACACAGAATGCGACCCATAAAGAGAACACAAGGAGGCAGATCGCAGGAAACGTGAAAACAAGTGCATTCAAGTTTTAGGTGCAGTGGGCAAAAGAAAGCAGAACATAGGACAGAGATGAGCTGCAAGAGACGCAGTAATAGTCAAACACAGGACAACACACGTTCTGCAAAATCCTAAATGCGAACGAAGGCTTCCAGAACAACATCAATTCGTGTGAATAATTTCACTACTAATCCAACTTAAAAGTAAACTAGAATAAATGCATCCTAACAACAAATCCCACATTTCACGTACTGCAAAGACAGTGCGCGCATTTCACTGAGCCAAAGCGATAGGACAAGGAAATGTCGAAAATGTATATTTTTCCATTATATTATCGCCGTTTCAAATAACTACAGGAAAAAATTGAAAAGCATCTAAAGATTTTCAAACACTCAACAAAATTTGCACGCTTATCAGTCGAAAGAGATCACTGCTCTAGAGCAGAAGTGAAACTTGTACATCATGAGTAAGGGTGTGCGAATATTGGAATGTTTGTAATATTCTTGAATATCGCATATGTAGATAACATTACATTTTATGCTGATAGCTTAATAATGCACTTTCTCAAAGTAAATTTTTGTACGAAGTTATTATTACGGATTAGCCATTTTTCTTTTGATAGCCGATATTTATTTCATATATAAAATTTTATATTCGTACTCGATTCGTATTTGGAAAATTTGGTCTTCGCACATCCCTAATAAAAATATTTCACACAATGCGGACGTTTCATGTCCCATCTGCATAAACCAGAAAGCAAAGCAATGATTAAAATTTGGGATGAATAGTGGTCTACGTATAGCTATAAAGGGCATTTGAGAAAATGTGTCCAAAAATGTTTTGAACACAGATAACCATCAGCAAAATCTTTGCGGTCTTCCTTCATGGCAGCACACACCGTGTAAAGGGCGTTAAAATGTTAATGGTAATTAACAATACTATAATGATTAAGGCTGAGACAATAAGAGCAAGACACTCAAACCGAATGATGCATGTTACTTATACGGGAATTCGATATCCGTTCTAGTATTTGTAAAATTGAGCCTTTTTACAATTGCGGCAGCGCGATGAAATCCGGCTTATTTTTCTCACGAAACCGAAATTGAATGGTCAAAAAGCGCTGTTGTCGGCACTTTCCGTGGACCTCTGTGCGACATAGTTGCTGCCCTTACTATGCCGCGGAACAGTGAACAAGTGTTGTTGTAAAGCGGCTATTTTAGCAAGCGTGATCAGTCGTAGCAAAGAAACAATAAAAATTGCCGCTTGATAACACTTGCCTATCCTCGCTCGCCGGCAATGGTAGAAAAACTAGTGTACTTCACATTGGGCACTTCCAATTGTAGCTGCAACTGCGCTCTTACACCGTTCAGTTTGTGTTTCCTGAGTGGAATTAGTCAGATTTTTATCGATATGTAGAAATTAGCAGCATCGCGCTTTAGCAATTATCTTGGGCGTGAATTTTCAGTATAAGTAAACTCATTTTCAATTACGCTTGAACGCGTGGCTTTTCAGGTCATAAAGTTAGTCAATCTTGTCATACTATTCGATTTCACTCCTATCATATTACAGTGTGCGCTGCCGTGAAAGAAGGAATTCCGCAAGAACCACGCAATATCCGGTGTTCTGTGTATATAAGATCTTAGCACATATTTTCTCAAGATGTCTCATATAATTACAGAGATACGATGAACACAGGGCAAAGGTAACTCGACTCGCAGCTCATAGCACAATGTAAGTTGCCGTTGCGTTAGATGACTGCTTATTCGTATGTAGAGAAACCACAAGATAAAATTATGCGGACATTTATATATGTTTACTGGCAACTTCACTTGCACTCGTGTGTAACTGTAGTGGAAAATAGTTCCAGGGCACAGTCATTAAGACTGGGTTAGAAATACTTTGTAAAAAAAGAAGGCATATATAGGTAAAAACAAGCAATCACATACGGACTGTTTCAATGATACTTGACTAGCACATGCAAGAAGGAACACCAGCACCATCCGCGCCGCTAAAGTATTGGCGCTTCATTCCTTCATCGAGCCGAAGAAACTGGTTGGCAGAAAAATAGCCTCGCTGATCGCATTAATCGCCCCACAACACAAGTACAATGTAAGGATGTACAGGGTGTTTCAGCGAAAACTTACAAAATTTCTTATAAATAGGCTGTTCGAGAGAAAAAAAAAGGAAGACCTCCTCATAAAGAAACTCTTCGCTGAGGCAAACGTCACGAAGGCTCAAAAAAGCACTTTTTAATTGGGTAACAAAGTAATATTTACAAATTACAAAATTAATTAAACTTTTTGTGATTGATGCAAAGGACCAGTTTTAGCCACGTTGATGACGATGCCATATGAGCCTTTAAGACAAAGAAAAGCGAATTGTATAATGCTCTGCAGGCGCTAGAAAACCTGGGCTTTTTGCGGCACGAAATCGCGCATGAAGAGCGCCAGAAGTCGCGTGCGAATGCAAACTCTGCTGCTGACGTGTAGCAACTATTGGTCCGGCCAATTCGAAATGTACGATGTCCTCAATGCTCTGCATATGCAGAAGCCTCCGTTATCTTTTGCATATTCGCTCACTGCATGACGCTATCATCACAGACTACGTAGCCACGACTTTGGAAAGCCCATGCATATCGAATTGACTGGCGCATGCACTGGAACACGTCACCAGCGGATGCTGTGTTCACACGCCGCTCCCGGAGCTCCTTTTGCAGCGAGTTCTATGAAGAGAAAAACGCTAGGTCGCTGGGTGTCGGCGAATAATTTTTTTTCTTTGTTTCAGACTAAAAGCAGATAAGCATCGTCGTCTCTCGGCTGCGAATTCCTCAATGTCAGGAACCTGAAAAGGCTGCTGATTAGAAATGGATTGCACGATCTTAGTTATTTACCGTGAAAACTGCAAGTATCTTACGCCTACTTACGTGCGCCCAACCTTAGAGGTCGTTCCTTAGAAAATAAACATTTTTCTTTTTTCTCAGAAAGCCTATCTTTCGAAACTTGAAATCGTTGTCTAAAACACCCGGTATATAGAACATCAAGACTTCAAACCGTGCGTTACTGCATGGGCGGAAAATTATATACTTTGTCAGACAACGATAAGGTTTCGCTGATAGAAACGATACTGACAAATAATCTGCTCCCTCTAATCATAACGGGAGGTCACTTCACGTTTGTTTTTCCAAAGATAACTGCTTTACCGAATACATTCATATCTGCAGTCTTGGCTATGTATCGCGAGAAAGCCATCTTATGGCATTTTTAACGGACATGTTGCAACGCTCTCGAATAGCCGCTCATTTTCGCACTGTCCTGCTTTCCCGATGTAACGTGCGCAGAACGGGATCCGAGTTACGACACCGGAATGGCACTCAGATTTTTCCCCTTCTGCTTCTTTTGGCAACCACGCTTTGCCTTCTTTGTGGGATCAGTGCTTCTTCTTCCTTTCCCTTTTTTTTTTCACAGATCTCCCTGCTTGCTATAGTGCTGCCAATATAATCTGCACCTTTTCTCAAACGGCTAATTTCTTCGCATTAAAGGAAACGTGATAGCTGTAGGGAATAACACCACTACAATACGTTTCTTAGAAGTATACGTAGGATTGGCGTTAGAGTTGGATACACCATACACCGGCTTTTAAAAATCATGAAGCTTGCTCACCGAAGCAAGCATGCAATAAGTGTGACCGGACTTAAATGCCCTCTAATAATAAACGCCTGTCTTAGCAAGGTCACGTTTTACCAGTATGGAAGTGCTGAAACGAAAGGCGATAAGTGCGTCATTAGCCCTGGCTCAACAACACCAACACGTGAGGTAATCAGTCATCGCACATTGAATCTTCAGGAGCTCAACAGTTTCATATGTAGGTATTTCGACAATCAGAACGAAAGGGGAGATTCGCCTATGATCGGTGCAAATTCATCACACACATACGGAAACACTGGCTACTACAACTGTTCCTGGCGCATCCAAAGCTACTCTTGTACTTCAGCCTGTGAGATGCATAATAAAAATGAAGCTGTCATGCTGTTCTGTCCCCTCTCGATGAGAGTGGCCAAGCGCCATGTGCGTCTTTCGAGAGCCGGTTCTTTCGTGCTTGGTCCAACGGGGGGTCTTTCCTGATCTTCAAACCCCTGCGCCTTTGTTCCCCACTTCAAATGGGCGACACATGCAACCTTCAGGAAGCGGACGGAAGCATCTCTGACGACCCACGGAGAGGGAGAAAGAACTCTCGTCGAAGGAAGGAATGTAAGGTTGCGGCAGACTCACCCCACCAGCCCGAGCAACAGCATCGCTTTTTTGCGGGGACCTAGTGCTTGTGGATGTTTGAACGAAATGTAACTATATTCCCTGTTAATTAAAGTTAGTTTTGTTTAAATGCTCATGAGTGTTCGACCGTTATCTAGCTGGATAGCGGACGCTTTGATCAGTCAAATGCGAGCCTCGAGACTAGCACACATGCTATGCATTCACTAAGATTCTCACGATCTAAATAAAACAACCCCTTGAGACAACGCACTATTTCTATCAGCATAGTCTTCGTAATAATAATAATAATAAAAATAATAATAAAGTGATCTCATGAAGATCCCCTGAAAGGAGCGCAAGGAAAATTTTCATTATGGCAAATCTATGTCGTCGGTGAAATCCCTGCGACATATGTTTCATCAGGCAAGCAGGTCGCTTGCCTGATGAAACGCTAACTTTGAGATCATCAACGAGGAACTTAGCCTTTTTCTTGATGGCTATCTGGATGGCTTTGACGATCGAACCGTACAATCCAATTGGGATTTATTTTTATCCAAAGTTAAAGAATTAACAAAAAAATACATACCTACTCGCACGATAATCGCAAATGGTGATGCACCGTGGTATAACCTCTATATAAAACGTTTGTCGAATAAGAAAGAACGCGCGTACCGCTCAGCAAAACAGTTTTCAGGTAATGATCGTTGGTTTGCCTGCGAACAAGCTTCCGCCAGATATATCGATGCTATAAAGAATGCCAAAGATACTTTCTTTAATAACACGCTACCTTCAATACTAAGTTCGGATCCAAAAAAATTTTGGCGCGTGTTCACTCCCAGAAGTGATAACACAATCAGTCTTGTTGATTCTACAGGAAACGCTTTACCTTCGGTACAGTGCGCAAGTGCGTTGAATGAAGTCTTTGTGCACAACTTTACTGGCACTAATAACAAAACCGCTCCTTACATTAAACCGTTTGATTTCATTGTGATGTCTCCCATTACTATTGATTACGATGGCGTGGTCAAAGCTATTAAAAACCTAAAAGCTTCTTCCTCACATGGGTGCGATTTCATCACTCCGAGATTTCTAATAAACACATCATGCTATTCATCAATAATTTTAACAAAAGTTTTTCAGCAATCCCTTGAAAAGAGCTCCCTTCCCAGTGACTGGAAGACCGCGAGGGTGGTTCCTCTTCACAAGTCCGGTAACAAGCACTCTTCTCTAAATTATCGCCCCATTTCACTTACTAGTATCCCATGTAAAATCATAGAGCATATTTTGTTTTCAAATCTTGTATCTTTCCTCGAATCAAATAATTTTTTTTCATCTTCACAACATGGTTTCCGCAAGACATTCTCGTGTGAAACTCAACTTGCATGTTTTACTGATCCTCTTCATGCCATCCTCGATCGTTCATCTTTAGCTGATTGTATATTTTTAGATTTTTCGAAGGCCTTTGACAAAGTGTGGCATAACCTGCTTTTGTATAAGTTACAGCTACGAAACTTAGATTCTAAACTACTTGCATGGCTTGAATGTTTTTTAGTAAATCGTTCCCAGTTCGTCTCTGCTAACAACACTGGCTCTCCTCCGAGTCCTGTTTCCTCAGGCGTACCGCAAGGATCAGTACTCGGCCCGCTTCTCTTTTTAATCTACATTAATGACTTACCTTCTTGTGTCTCGTCCCATATTAACTTGTTTGCAGCTGACTGTGTAATATTTCGAGAAATAACCAGCCCTAACGACCACACTATTCTACAATCTGATCTGGACGCTGTATCCCTTTGGTGTAAAAATTGGTGCATGGAACTAAACACTAAAAAATGCAAGGTCATGCGTGTAACACGATCTACTAACACGACGGTTTCATATATTCTTGACGACTCTCCCCTAGAAGTAGTATCAACATACAGATATCTTGGTGTAACTATATCATCGAAACTAACCTGGAATGAACACATCGAATCCATAATCAATAGCGCTAATTAAACACTTGGATATCTTAGAAGAAATTTCTCACGTGCTCCTCCAGCTATCAAACTTTTATTGTATAAAACATTAATTCTTTCAAAACTGGAATACGCCGCCTCAGTTTGGGACCCTTTCCACGATAACCTCATTCATTCACTTGAAATGGTTCAGAATAACTCGTCACGTTTCATCATGTCTAACTATGCGCGAACCGCAAGTGTAACTAGCATGAAAGCGGACCTTCAACTGCCATCATTATCACCCCGCCGTAAAATTTACCGTTTGTGTCTTTTTCACGGCATATTTCATCATCGTTCATTACACGATTACTTCATCTCACCTCCTCAGTATCTGTCATCACGCTTGGATCCCTTTTGCAGGACCTCCACTTTCCATAACTCATTTTTTCCTAGGACTTGTGAGGATTGGAACCACCTTCCTGCCCTCATCGCAGACACCACTGATCATGAACGTTTCCGTACAACTTTAGCTAACAGTAACTAATTAGTTTTATTATTGTCTCTTTTGTTGTTGTTGTTCATTATGTTTTCTTATGTTTTACCTGTAGTATTGTATTACTGTTTTTTACCACTCCCCTCTGTAATGCTTCGGCCCTGAGGGTACAATAAATGAAATGAAATAAATGGATGGATGCGGGAGTATTGCAACCAGGTTAGTAAAATGCGAGTAGATGTTTTCCTGTGCTACGTTGCCCTGGTGGTGAATATGAACCCCCCCCCTCCGCTCGTTATCGCAGGAGGAAAAAATTCGAAGTCACTAGCCTTATCAACGAAAGTGAGAATTTAGTTAAAATTAGTGAATATTGCACAAGTGAAAATTAGCTTTGACAAATCTTGCCCTTTCGCTATTAACGCGTCGTTATCGTCTGAAGTACCTTGAGTGTTCGGTATCGTCCTCTCATTTGCCTACTCCCAGGTGAAACAATCTTCCAGTTTTTTTTTTCTTATTTAAATACGAAAATGTGGGAAGGAGGAAACTTTACAGCCAGCTGTCCTAACATCATGATGTTGATATTGAAAAAAACAACACGAAAACAAAAGCGAGAATAAAAGAAGGCGAAACGGACAACTGAAGTAATCAAGATCGTCATGTACAGATATAATCTCTCGCTTACAAATGATAGTGCCTCTAAGGACTGGGTTTCACAAATTGCCAAGGATGCATTCCGCGAAAATAGTCCTCTGCCGCCGCGTTCACCTGACAGTGGTGAGGGTCTCACGACAGCGAGCATATGCACCAGCACGAAGGGGAGAGCTGCCAAGAATTAAGCGTCTTTCGAAAGGCAACAAAAAAGATACACGCGGCGCACTCACTCGTCCTCGCTCGTATACCGTTGGCTCGGGGTGCAGTTGCGGCAAAGCCAGCGTCCACTACGCATCCCTGGAGCGTTGAAGATTGGAAGGGGAACTGCGGAAGCTGCCGAAGCTGGCGCCAAAGCCTGCAGATCGGAAGAGTGCAGGAACGGTGTCGACGCAAAAGGCGCTCGCTGACTCGCTTGTGGAATGTCCCTCTTTAGGCCTTCGCAGAACGCACCCGGTCCGGTCTTGCTTGCACGCCATGCAGAAGCATAGACAAAAAAAGACAATAAGAAGAAAGACCACCGTTCCATGAACGAAAAGAAAGCGGGAACGACAGAAATTCTTTCATAAAATTTCTAAGTCGATGTCTCTGATCTTGTGATACTGTTAAAGCATTTCTTTTTTCACCAAGATGAGCGCATCGATGTGTTCTTAAAGACGATACCAAAAAGGAATCCTTAGCGCAGTTGGGTAATATTATAAAAAAGTATATTGCCGATTTCAGTTTTATGTTTTTCTTTTGTCAGTTTACAAGCTAGAGGAAAATAAATTGCACCTGGTGACAGGTATTTACCTAGCGCTTGTTAGCGCACGAAAATTTAACTTACGTCTATAGAAAATACAACAAAATAGCGTCTTAACATTAAGCTCGTTATAACTGTGTAAGTGACATAGATACAATTATGTTTTTCACTAATGATATAGATATTTAGGCAGTAGCTAAGTATGCCAATTGGTAGAGGTTTATCTCTAAAATTACGGAACTTAGTTGCATTTATTTCGCTCTCCGAACATGTGCTCCAAACAATGGATTTTCCGGAATTTGGCAGACCTTTTGAGCTATATATTCTCTACTACAACTACTCCTTTCGAGACTACTTTATACCAGGAATCAGGAATATTTACCTATAGAATGGTACCGGCCGGTTCATTAACTTCATTTGAAGTTAATGAACCGGCCGCAAGAGCACCAAAACTGACATGTAAAAGATGCCGCTCATGACACGCATATCATGATTCTAATGATATGACCTGCCATTTACGTTCCTCATTCAGTCGTGTTGTGCCATAGCGATTTTGGAATACATCGCGTTAACGAAACGCGTGGCATGTAAATCATGCCGCTCATGACATGCATTTCACGATTTTCATGTTCTTAGAACGTATCACCCATGGGCGTCGTACATAGTTGTCTCGCCATACTAATTTTGGTACATATCACGTTAATGAAACGGCCGCAAGAGCACCAAGGCCGCCGCACGTAAATCATAATGCTCATAACATGCATATTGTCACGAACCTTCAGAGGCGCTATAGGTCTTTACTGGTGACCGAGGGGCTAGCTTCGGCAGAAAGGCGTCAGTCGGGGCTGGCTCTTCGGCGGAGAAGAAGCTCGCAGTCATCGTTCTTCTCTTCGGCTAGCCCAGTATTGTCCTCGTCCTACTACACGCACGTGGCATTATCCCCCCTTGCGAAAAAGAAACAGCACCGCCTCGATGCCACAGCACAGTCGTAAGGAAGCGAAAAAGAAAACAAATATAGAGAGAACAAAAGCAAGCGCGACACTATGACAGTCATGCAACATAGGAAGCTCATGTGGGCAAAAGAAAAAAAATTCACGAACGGAACGAGGTAAACGCTGCAAACGCGCAACGTAAGGTTTCACGCGCACAACATGAACAATGTCCGAACTCGGTGGACCTTGCGTCCTGGTCTCTGTCTCCGACGTTCTGTGCGGAACCACTTCGTAGTTCACGTCGCTGACGCGGCGTAGGACTGTATACGGGCCAAAGTACCGGCTAGTAGCTTTTCACAGAGTCCGCGGCGACGTACGGGGGGCCCACACCCATACTTGGTCTCCGGGCTTGTAGGACAATGCCCTGTGACGGATGTTGTACCGGCGGGCGTCTGCTTGCTGCTGCTGACCGATGTGGAGCCGCGCGAGGTGCCTAGGTTCCTTGGCACGCTGTGATGAGTGAAGTGGAAGACGACGACGATGTGGCGCGAAACGAAGTTTGTTGGCGTCAGCTGTGCGCTCAGCGAATCAGTTGGTGCCATGTGTTGGTGGTGCGCCCTGATTGGGCCACGTATCAGCGGTACGTGGCGAATTGCTTTGTGGCCGGAGGGGAGCCGAGGCACCGGCAGACGGAAGCCAGCAGGCCGAAGCATCGGACGCCGACGATCCAGGTCCCAGCCAGGGAACGCGGCCGTCCGTCGCGCTGCCGCCCGACCACCAGCCGAGGCGGCGTTCCAGCCAGCGCGTCGAGTACTGCAGCTCGGCGCGTGGCCTGGCCTGCTGTGCTGTTCCTTGCCGCGGGCATTGCGGACCGCGGCTGAGGCGTCTCCAAGGTCAGCTGTCAGCGCAGCGGCGTTCGTGGCCTGGCTAATGGTCACGGTTGCGCCGAGCATCGAGACTCGAGCGCAAGCTGTCGCTGGGCAGGCTGACCAATCCTGCATCTAGAACCACGTCTTGGATGCAGAGCTTCGGCGTCCCGACAACGCTACGAAGAACCGTCGCCACCTCCGCGCTCAACATCGAACGCCGACCCGCTCCATACCATCACCGCCGCCCGCTACGAATCCCTGCACATCGGATGGTTCGGCGTCCCGTCCGTACTGTGCACTGTGAGGTATTTGTACTCTAACTGTCGACCATCCGCTACTTTTCTCTGTGTTGTTGACTCGATCGTGTGTTGTTTACTTGTGTTGTGCCCTTTTCCTTTTTCGATAAATGTGTGTGCTACGTTTCTCCCGTGTCCCTTTTCTCTTCGCACGACACGCACGACAAGCGTGACGAACAGTCCGCTCTCATATTCATTACAATCTGGCGTCCGCGACAGGACTAAGCTCTTTCCATCTAGAGCCTCACCTTGTCTGCGTGCCGTGGCTGGGAAAGGATCGGGATAGACTAGTGTTAACTTAACGAGGTATGTGACATGCCTTTTGAAGAATTACTAATCGGTTGGAAAAGCGGCGAGGCCACAAGCTAAAATAAGGCAGAAATGGCGTTGTTGAGAGAAGTTGTAAGGTATTAAGGTCGTGTTGAGGGCTTTGTGGTCCGGATGTGTTGCATGCGAGCACGATGATGACGTCGCTGAAGTCTACACATGCTAATTATTTCATTGAGGGACCAGGAATAAGGCGCGATGACTTCAGAAATAGATGGTGCTCGGTGAACGGGAAGCTAAGAATTGTTAGCGTGAGTGGTGCGCACGGAGATTAGTCCTTGTTTTGTGTCAATTCAAGCTGGGATTGACATTTGAAGTAGCGTCAGGTGGTGGCCTGTGATGCTTTGAAAGACCTACGACATGGGGGCTAGTTCTCGAGTCTACTAGCTTCGTGCGAGGCGTCCACAGGAAAAGGTAATTCGTCTGGGCACGATAAAAACTTTACGCAGACTTAATGAAGGATGATGCTAGCCACGCATTGAAGTTGCTCTCCGTATAAGATAACTGTAGTTATTTTCTCAGTTATGTGGAAATTTGTGCCCCATAGGACTACTAGAACGGGAACATGGTTTGTTCCAAAGCATAACGCTTTGGGTCGGGCTCATTCAGGAATGTAATGTCAGCAGAGGAGTTGGGATCATTTTGCTGTTAGTTGTGCATACCACAGGGCCGTGGAGTGTGCGAGTTAGATGGGAAATCATAACTGCAGGGTTACATTCGAAACGGTAGGAGGTTGAGTGGAACGGGTGATGAAGATGCCATGATTTTTCCCCTCAGTAAGGTCGGGAAAGCGTGTCTTTGGGAGTTGGTGTTTCATACAAGTCAGATTGGTCATAATTGTGGAAGAGTTTTCTCGAGTGTTAAATAGTGACCAAATGTCAAGCAACCGTTTGCGTTGTCTTTGTGTAGCACCATGTGGCAAACTTGGTAGATACGAAAAATATAACTCAACTGTGCTCCCACAGCTTTGCACAAATGCAGTTAGCTGAGTTCTGCAATTATTTTTACAATGTATTGCTTTGAAGCATAGTAAATGCTGGAGTTAAACAAGGCGACTGTTTGTTCCCTTGTCACTTGTCTTTAGTTGTGTGTGCAAAGGCTTGACTGTGTGCCAGGTTGCGGCAAAGTGTAAGAAACAATGCAATGTGTTGTGGATACTGGTTGTCCTTTCCGTGTTTGTTGTACTGCTTGTTAGGTGTGGAACATGTGCCGTGTTTTCTCCTCTCATCACTGTGTTGTAGTTTCGAGAAAAGTTGTTTTTCCGAAACAACTTTCTTGTGTTGGGGGTGATTGTGATGTGTGAAGTGGAAGACGACGACGATGTGGCGCGAAACGAAGTTTGTTGGCGTCAGCTGTGCGCTCAGCGAATCAGTTGGTGCCATGTGTTGGTGGTGCGCCGTGATTGGGCCACGTATCAGCGGTACGTGGCGAATTGCTTTGTGGCCGGAGGGGAGCCGAGGCACCGGCAGACGGAAGCCAGCAGGCCGAAGCATCGGACGCCGACGATCCTGGTCCCAGCCAGGGAACGCGGCCCTCCGTCGCACTGCCGCCCGACCACCAGCCGAGGCGGCGTTCCAGCCAGCGCGCCGAGTACTGCAGCTCGGCGCGTGGCCTGGCCTGCTCTGCTGTTCCTTGCCGCGGGCATTGCGGACCGCGGCTGAGGCGTCTCCAAGGTCAGCTGTCAGCGCAGCGGCGTTCGTGGCCTGGCTAATGGTCACGGTTGCGCCGAGCATCGAGACTCGAGCGCAAGCTGTCGCTGGGCAGGCTGACCAATCCTGCATCTAGAACCACGTCTTGGATGCAGAGCTTCGGCGTCCCGACAACGCTACGAAGAACCGTCGCCACCTCCGCGCTCAACATCGAACGCCGACCCGCTCCATACCATCACCGCCTCCCGCTACGAACCCCTGCACATCGGATGTTTCGGCGTCCCGTCCGTACTGTGCACTGTGAGGTATTTGTACTCTAACTGTCGACCGTCCGCTACTTTTCTCTGTGTTGTTGACTCGATCGTGTGTTGTTTACTTGTGTTGTGCCCTTTTCCTTTTTCGATAAATGTGTGTGCTACGTTTCTCCCGTGTCCCTTTTCTCTTCGCACGACACGCACGACAAGCGTGACGAACAGTCCGCTCTCTTATTCTTTACACACGCTCTGCAAATTCGTCTGTGTCAGGTGTGAGCCTGTCAGCGTCTTGACATGGCAGCATAGCGTCCAGCATGGTCTGCACTACCCGACCGTAAAGAAAGCGAAACGGTGTAAATCGCGTCGTCTCTTGCGCTGCGGTGTTATACGCGAAGGTCACGTAAGGCAAGATCCGGTGCCATGTTTGATGTTGAACGTCGATGTATACATGGAGGTCATGTCTGTGACAGTCTTGTTTAATCGCTCGGTAAGTCCGTTGCTCTGTGGATGCTGCTAGGCTGTCGTCTTGCGGTGTCTCGTGTTACTGAGTTCAAATACTTCTCCCATCAGCTGCGCTGTGAATGCTGTCTTTCTGTCTGTTATCATAGTCGATAGTGCACAGTGTCGCAGTACGATGTGGCGCACGGAGAACTGCGCTACTTCAGAAGCCGAGGCTCGTGGTATTGCCTGCGTCTCAGCATAGCGCGTTAAATAATCAGTAGCGACGATTACCCATTTGTTGCCGTCGACAGGCAGAGGAATGGTCCGAGAATGCCCATGCCCATTTGGTCGAAGGGTGTGCGAGGAGGTTCAGTTGGTTGAATTGAGCCAGCCGGCTTAAGGAAAGGTGTCTTTCGGCGCTGGAATTCACTGCAGCATTTCACGTACTGTTTGACGCTGGCCGAAAGCCCAGGCCAATAGTACATCTCGCTCACTCTGGCGAGTTTCCTTGAGAAGCCTAAATGGCCAGATGTCGGCTCGTCGTGACAAGCAAAGAGCACATCGTCTCGCATGTCTCATGGAACTACCAGCAGGTAGGCACAGCTGTTCGAACGGGCGTTATTCTTATACAATAAGCTGTCTCGCATACCCGTGAGCGGCTTTCTGTGGACTAATGGTTAGTCTTTCGAGTCACTCTATGTAGCGAAACTGCTTACGACCTCTCCTGCCTTTTTTACATGCAGCTTTTCTTGAGAGGTTCAGCATTTAACTCAAACGTGCCTTTGAGGGATAGGTACTGAACATGAGGTGCTCGAGCGAGTGACATGGACAAAATGTGAATAAAATAACAGACAAAATGTTAACAGAGCAACTGTTTATTATTTTTTCACTGCAGCATGCAGCATGCTCACCACACGAACTACTGGAGTTGGCCGCACCCCGCTGCTAACACCAACCATGCGGCTTATCAAGTCAAATGCCTCCTGCATCTTCGGTGAAAAGTCAGTGCCGATTGCTCAGCCCAAAGGAATCTGCACTGCAAGGGAGAAACGATGGCAACGAGTGAAGTGTTTCAGGAGGATGGTGCTATATCGAAACGTGTGCTCTGCAGCCGCGTTCGGAAAGTTTGGTGTCTTCACTGAGTGATGCTGAGGATATCCGCAGATCTTCGATACGCTGAGGAAGCCTTTATGATGGCGCAATACTCGGGGTCTTTGTGTTCTGCAAAAAATCATTTCCGAAAGAATAATTACTTGCAGAAGCAGTGTTTAAATAATTGTTGCTACATCACATCCGACCTGTTAGACAGTGGCGTAGCCAGGAATTTTCTTTGGGGGAGCTGGGAATTTCCGACTGGGATGGAAGGCGGGGGGGGGGGGGGGTCGGAACTCCGACGCCTTTGCGCGCGCGCACACACACACTTAATAGTTTCACGAAAAAAAAATACGGGCGTCGCCAGTTAGGTCGCGCCAGTTGAATGAGTCGGAGCGCTGGTTGAATTACGTATGACTGTCAATGCGCTGCTCTGAGCGACACACGCAAACCAGCAGACTTGCTGTGCCATACTATTAGTACATGCTCATGCAAAGCATGTACTAATATTACATGCTTTATAGGATAATTATTACAAAGTATGATTACGGACCTAAACTGGCAAAGTAGAACAGTGGGGCTGAAAATTAATATGCAGAAACCTAAAGTAATGTTCAATAGACTTAGGCGAGCGCAGTGATTTGAGAGAGCTGGCGAGGCATAGGAAGTAGCAAATCAACATCCCCTTAGGCCAGGTAGTGACCCCTGATCCGAATCATGGGGCTGAGGTAATTAGGAGTACAAGAATAGGGTGCAATGCATTCGGCAAGCATTGTCAGATAATGAATGGTAGCTTACCATTTTCTCTGAAAAGGAAAGTGTATAACAGCTGCATCTTACCGGCACTCAACTGCGGGGCAGAAACTTGGAGGCTAACTAAGCGGGTTCAGCTTAAATTGTGAACGACGCAGCGAGCTATAAAACGGAAAATGGTAGGTGTAACCTTAAGGGGCAAGAAGAGAGCGGAGTAGGCTAGGGAACAAACGCGTGTTAGGGACATCATAATAGAAATTTAGAAGAAGAAATGGGCGTGGGCGGGACATGTAATCTTCTCATTCAGCTAATATAATAGATCTGCTGCTTACGACAACTCCAGACCTCGTCTCACCCTTATAGCGTTTTTCACTGGCAGATTCGGAGCAGGATTTTTGCTCCGCCGCGACGATTCCGTGTTTCACTGGTCGAGCCGGAGCGGGTTGGTGCGTTTCACTGGCAGATTCGGAGCGACCTAAACCGCGTCAGAGCGCTCTCACTTGCTCTAGCGCCGAGGCACGTATTCAGACAGATTCGGGTGGAAGCGGGCCGCATACTCGCGTCACTTCCGTCGTCTGTCAAAAATAGTCAAAATGGCTGCGTTCGCAGCGGCTGTGGAGCTGGAGTGCACAAGAAAGTGGAGCTCGCGTTTAGCGACGACTGCAGGACGAGCAGAAGCTCTTCCAGCTCAGAAGACAGTGACTACGACGTGCTGTACGTGGCGTCGTGCGCCGTACGGGTGACGTCGCGCCGCTGGCCACCGTTTGGTTCTCCCCACCGCTCGAATAGGTCTGCTGTAGGCTGTATTTGCCGGTATTTGCCGGAAAGACAGATAGACAGGCCATAAAACGGCGCAAAAAACGCTCCATCTTGTTCCATTTCGTCAGGACACTCCTGATTTTGGTGTGTCGGCTGCCGTCACTGTCAACGTCGAGGCAGAGTGACGGCGGAGAGAGAAACAACAAAAAACGGCAAAAATCTGCTGATCTGGGTGGGGCTTATGAGAATTCTCCAGCTTTTGGCGTTTCGCCTGCGGCTACTGTTCGCGTCGGTTTAGACTGCGGAAAGACAGATAGACAGGCCATAAAACGGCACAAAAAACGCTCCATCTGGTTCCAGCTCATCAGGACACTCCTGATTTTGGCGTTTCGGCTGCCGTCACTGTCAACGTCGAGGCAGAGTGACGGCGGAGAGAGAAACACCAAAAAACGGCGAAAAATCTGCTTTATCTGAGTAGGGCTTGTGGGCCCTGTCTCCGCTCAGGGGGGTCAGTGAGCCCCAATTCGCATGACACGAGCCAGCAACGCTGGGAACAAGAATCGCTTTTAATTCATGACTCCAAAAGAATCACAACCACCTTCCAGCCGGCACAACACGGCACTAACGTATACAGGAGGGCCACAAGGCCAGAACGAACAACTCCCGCAGACTGGCGGTCCAATGGAACCTACGGCGCAAAACTTAACGGCATGAAAGTAGGTGTAAAACATAACGGCTCGAAAGCAAACTCACGCACAGCTCGCAGTGGAGGACGAGCCAACGACTCGCCTTCGCGGGCGCCCCAAACCGGCGTGGCCTCCGCTCTGCAGCACTCACGGAGGAAACCATAGCGCCTAGCGCAACCATCAGTGCATCCCATCGTACTGCCGCCCACCAAAAAAGCCCCCGGGCTCGTCTCACCTCCCTTCTTATCGGCCGGCCACCTTCACGCCCCCTGTGGCCTTTCAACGCTTCCGCTCGTCACGCGCATGGGCAATGCGCGTGTGTCCTCCTCGCCCTGCCTCCAACGTGCGAAGGGCCCATCGGCCCGACAGGCTTATGAGAATTCTCCAGCTTTTGGCGTTTCGCCTGCGGCTACTGTTAGCGCCGGCTTAAACTGCGGAGAGACAGATAGACAGGCCATAAAACGGCGCAAAAGCGCTCCATCTGGTTCCAGCTCATCAGTACACTCCTGATTTTGTCGTTTCGGCTGCCGTCACTGTCAACGTCGAGGCAGAGTGACGGCGGAGAGAGAAACACCAAAAAACGGCAAAAAATCTGCTTGATCCGGGTAGGGCTTATGAGAATTATCCAGCTTTTGGCATTTCGCCTGCGGCTACTGCTATCGTCGACGCAGACTGCGGAGAGACAGATAGACAGGCCATAAAACGGCGCAAAAAATGCTCCATCTGGTTCCAGCTCATCAGGACACTCCTGATTTTGGCGTTTCGGCTGCCGTCACTGTCAACGTCGAGGCAGAGTGACGGCGGAGAGAGGAACACCAAGAAACGGCGAAAAATCTGCTTTATCTGGGTGCGGCTAATGAGAATTCTCCAGCTTTTGGCGTTTCGCCTGCGGCTGCTGTTAGCGCCGGCTTAGACTGTGCAGAGACAGATAGGCAGGGAATAAAACAGCGCAAGAAACGCTCCATCTGGTTCCAGTTCGTCAGGACTCTGCTGATTTTGGCGTTTCGGCTGCCGTCACTCTCAACGTCGAGGCAGAGTGACGGAGGAGAGAGAAACACCAAAAAACGGCGAAATATCTGCTTGATCCGGGTAGGGCTTATGAGAATTATCCAGCTTTTGGCATTTCGCCTGCGGCTACTGTTAGCGCCGGCTTAGACTGTGGAGAGACAGGTAGACAGGCCATAAAACGGCGCAAGAAACGCTCCATCTGGTTCCAGCTCATCAGGACACTCCTGATTTTGACGTTTCGGCTGCCGTCACTGTCAACGTCGAGGCAGAGTGACGGCGGAGAAACACCGAGAAACGGCGAAAAATCTGCTTTTTCTGGGTGCGGCTTATGAGAATTCTCCAGCTTTTGGCGTTTCGCCTGCGGCTACTGTTAGCGCCGGCTTAGACTGCGGAGAGACAGATAGGCAGGCCATAAAACGGCGCAAAAAACGCTCCATCTGGTTCCAGTTCGTCAGGACACTCCTGATTTTGGCGTTTCGGCTGCCGTCACTGTCAACGTCGAGGCAGAGTGACGGCGGAGGGAGAAACACCAAGAAACGGCGAAAAATCTGCTTTATCTGGGTGCGGCTTATGAGAATTCTCCAGCTTTTGGCGTTTCGCCTGCGGCTACTGTTAGCGCCGGCTTAGACTGCGGAGAGACAGGTAGACAGGCCATAAAACGGCGCAAGAAACGCTCCATCTGGTTCCAGTTCATCAGGACACTCCTGATTTTGGCGTTTCGGCTGCCGTCACTGTCAACGTCGAGGCAGAGTGACGGCGGAGAGAGAAACACCAAGAAACGGCGGAAAAGTGGTGCATCCGGTTTGGGCTTATCAGGACTTTCCTTTTTCTGGGCGTTTCAGCTTGTGTGACTTAGCGTCGAAGGAGAGTGACCGCGGAAGGAGAGAAAAAGACACGGGAGAACGCCGGAAGAAGTGCTGCGTCTGGTTCCAGCGATCAGGAGTCCTGATTTTAGCGTTGCGGCTGCTGTCACTGGCCGTATCGGCGCATAGGGACGGCGGAGAGAGAAGCACTTGAAAATAGCGGAAAAAGCACATCCGGGTCTGGCTTGTAACGACAGTCCCGAATTTGGCGTTTCAGCCGCTGTCGCTGTTAGCGTCGATGAAGAGGTACTGCGTAAATACCATAAAAGGGCGGGAAAAGCACTGCTTCCGGGTCGGGCTGATCACGACAGTCCTGAGGTTGGCATTTCGGCATGCTTCACTGTCTGTGTCGATACAGGGTAACGGCTGAGACGCAGTAAACTGGTGGAATAAGCGCTCCAGCCGGGTCGGGCTCATCAGGATAGTTCTTATTTTGACGTTTCGGCTGTCGTCACTTCGATGCAGAGATATGGCGGGGACACCAGAAAAGGGCAGGAAAAACGCTGCATCGGGTTAGGCCTTATCGGCACAGTCCTGATTTGGCGTTTTGGCCCCCTTCACTATCAGTGTCAACGCTGAGTGACGGCGGAGAGAGGAGGATCATAAAATCGCGGTAAAACACACCATCCGGTTGGGGCATCAAGACAGGCCTTATTCTGGCGTTTCGGCTGCTGTCGCTGTCATCATCCACACAGAGTGACGGCGGACACAGCAGAAAACGATGGAAAAAGTGCTGCAACCGGGTAGGGCTCATCAGGACAGTCCTGATTTTGGCATACGTACCCTACAATTCCCATACTTCAGATTTATTTTTTTTGAAGGGAAATGTCATCTGCGTCTTTAATCTTTACAATTGTAAGTTAAGTCTAGCGTTTAAACGAGAGGTAAAAGAAAACTTAAAGTTTTCCATGTGTTGTCCAATCTTGCCAAAAACACTCATTAATATGGCACTCGTTACATAGAACAGTGGAAGGTGGTCACTCCGCGGGCAAACTATTCTATGCAGAAACTATCATACATGCTACCAACCCTTTTAAATTCATTTCATAAATTACACATTGAATCGGAAATAACTTCTGCCCGAACACTGCGCGAGCATTTTGTCCATCCATGCTCACATAGTAAATGAGTCTAAAATACTGCTTTTAGGGGCGAAGCTCCTTAAGGCGTGGGTCGTGCGTCCCCGACGTATGTAGTAGTAGTAGTAGTAGTAGGTAGCCACCGGCGCTTGCCTGCCGGGAGGCACGCACGCGCTCGCCCGCGAGAGACAACGTTGGCGCAGGCAGCGTCTCCTAGCGAGTTTCTTGATTGAGAAATACCGACTGCTCGCGTTGGAGCAGCGTTCACCGGCAACCCATATATATATATTGCTACGGTACGCGGTGGATGCTTAGAAGCAGAGGAAGAAGACGCTAGGAAGCACTGTGGTCCCTTCGGTCCCTAGGCCTCTCTCATTGATCGTCATCCCCGAATAAACACATCTCACCATAACAGCATTGGTGGAAGTGCTGGGTACCGACGAAAGATCCAGTACCAACGATCACGGAATCTCAACACCTGGAACTGCGCCGAAGCCGCCGACTGGCCGGACTACCACCGCTTTCCATGGATGCCATCCCTAACGGCGACAACATGCGGTCTTCGCCTGTCGGTACGTGGCAACATCACATGACGCCACGGACCTTCGCCGCAAAAGCCGGAGAAGACGTTGAAGAGTGGCTGAACCACTACAGTCGGGTAAGTCGGTACAACCGTTGGGACTCGGACAGCCGGCTCGCCAACGTGCCATTGTTTCTCGAAGGCACGGCGCTCGTGTGGTTTGAAAATCACGAACAAGCTATAACCACCTGGCAAGACTTCGAAAATGAGATAAAGAGCTGTTTTGGAGATCCGTCTCTGAAGAAGAAGCGCGCTGAGCAGACTTTGATGCAGCGCGCCCAGGTGCCAGGCGAGACATGCACAACGTACATCGAGGGAATATTGAAATTGTGCAGATCTGTAGACCCTCGCATGAAAGAAGAAGACAAGGTCGGCCACCTTCTTAAAGGGATTGCCGAGGACGTCTACAACTTCCTGATTGGAAAAGACACCTTGGAGTCTGTCGCAGACGTGATCAAACACTGTCGTACGTTTGAGACTCTTAAAGCAAGGCGCATCACGCCCAAGTTCGGTAGACTCGCCAACGTCACCACCGTCGCCAGTGTTGAATGTGCTGACGTCAGCCCTGTAACATCCTGCGATCTTGCGACGACCATCAGGCAAATAGTACGGGAAGAACTTGGTCAATGTGAAGCTGCCGCTGCGACAACGGCGCGGGTGAGCGAAGCCTCTTTTCCCTACGACGCGACGTGTGCATCCGTTGATGCCAGGGGATACGGTCATGTGGGCGGGTCAAGATCCGCGGAGCGACCGATCTACGATTGGCGTCGTCGTGATCGTCTGCAGGGTGCCTCCAACCAACCACATCCCATGGTGTCATCGTGGGAAGACCAATCCGAATATGTGGAGCAAAGTGGAAGGTTTGGTGATGTGCGTGATGCACCGCGGTGCTACCATTGCGGTGTCCGTGGGCATGTGGCTCGCTTCTGTTCTGAGCGTCGACTCGCACAATCACGGTATTATGAGCAACCGCCGGTGTCCCCTCGACGCAACAGCCGACGCGGTGGTGGTCGCTGGACACGGGACACGTACTTCGGGAGCGGCTTCCAGCAGAACTGCCGTAGCGACACGTCCATTGGCAACGGCTTCCGACACACCACCCGCGGTGACTCGCCCTCCTCCGTACGAAGCTTGACGCCCCCAACTGCACGCCAGCGCCGTTCTCCATCCCCTAGTCGCCGTGCCACTTCCCCACCGCCGGGAAACTAGGTGGTGCGGCCGATGGAGGTGAGGTCGCCGAACATTTTTCACTACACCGAAGCATGCCTCTACCAGTGTCCATGATGCAAAATAAGGTCCATGTGCTCGTAGATGGACGTCCTACGATGGCTTTAATAGACACTGGAGCAACTGTGTCAGTTATGAGTTTGAATTTTAAATCACGGTTAGGACACAAAGTTATGTTTTGCTGGGACAACTGTGCTACGTTTCGTGCAGTGAGCGGGGAGTCATTGTGTCCTATCGGGGTGTGTGTTGTGAGTGTCGCATTAGGTCACAGAGTGTTCAAAGTTGAATTTGCTGTTCTGACCAGTTCCACACACGACGTAATTTTGGGGATCGATTTCCTACAAGAGTGTGGCGCAACTGTAGATTGCGGCGCTGGTGAAATTCTGTTATCTACGTTTTGTGAGGGGTCTCCAAGCTGTCAAGGAACCCTCACTGTCATCGACGATGTCCTCTTGCCGCCCCAGTCGATGAAACGGGTGCCAGTTGATAGCTCTGCTGCAGTGACTGGCGCGTTTGATGTCCTCGTGGAGCCGGTCCCTCTCAACTGCGCTAAGAAAAATGTGTTCGTGCCCCGTTGCGTGCTTTCTATCACCGATGGGCTATCTTCACTATGGGTGCTAAATTGTGCTAATGAGCCTGTGATGCTGGCCAATGGGATGCGACTCGCTCTTTTCGAACGGAAAGCGACTGACTGCTGTATTGCAGCCTTAGGCGACCAGTCAGTGAGTCATGTTCCTGTGACTCACCCTACAGAGGCGAAGTTCTTGAGCATGATCAACAAGTCCTTGTCGTCAGAAAAGCGCCAGGCCTTGGCTCACATCTTGGTCAAGCATGCCACCATCTTTGATTTTGCACAGAGCGATGAACCACATGGAGTACCAGAGTCACGTACCCGTCACGTGATCGACACAGGATCCGCGCATCCTATCCGGCAGAAACCATATCGAGTCTCATCTGCAGAGCGCAAAATTATTGCTGAACAGATCGAAGACATGCTTAAGAAGAACGTCATTCAAGAGTCGTGCAGCCCTTGGGCTGCACCTGTGATACTTGTAAAAAAGAAAGACGGTTCCTGGAGATTCTGCGTGGATTATCGGCGCCTCAATTCCATCACCAAAAAAGACGTATACCCGCTTCCCAGGATTGATGACGTCATTGACTGTTTGCATTGTGCCTCGTATTTTTCCTCCGTGGATCTAAGGTCTGGTTACTGGCAAATTCCCATGTATTCAGATGACAAGGAGAAGACAGCCTTTGTCACCCCGGATGGCTTGTTTGAATTCAATGTAATGCCGTTTGGTCTATGTAACGCCCCAGCAACGTTTGAGCGCTTTATGGACACTATTCTGCGAGGACTGAAGTGGGAAATTTGTCTATGTTACCTTGACGACATCGTCATTTTTGGCCGCACATTTGAAGAGCACAATCGCCGTCTTGACATAGTACTTACAGCGCTTGAGCGAGCTTCACTCACCTTGAATTCTAAGAAGTGCCACTTTGGAAACCGTGAGACTCTGGTTCTCGGTCATCTCGTTGACAAAGACGGCATTCGTCCTGACCCCCAGAAGGTTGCTGCAGTTAGTAGCTTCAAACAACCGCGGACACTACGAGAGCTACGAAGTTTTCTGGGCTTGTGCTCATATTTCCGCCGTTTCGTGCCTAAATTTGCCGACTTAGCTTACCCCCTGACGTGTCTACTCAACAAAGACGTGCCTTTCCAGTGGTCAGCAGATTGTGAGACATCGTTTTCACAGCTAAAGTTTCTCCTTACCTCTGGGCCCGTACTTCGCCACTATGATCCAGCTGCTCCCACTGAAGTACACACCGACGCCAGTGGTATAGGCCTCGGGGCTGTTTTGGTACAACGCCATGACGACCTAGAACACGTGGTTGCCTATGCCAGTCGCTGTCTGAGTAAGCCTGAACGCAACTACACTGTAACGGAGCAAGAATGCCTCGCGGTCGTGTTCGCCGTCCACAAGTTTCGTCCGTATCTCTATGGACGCCGATTCTCAATTGTCACCGACCATCATTATTTATGCTGGCTCACCGGATTACGTGACCCATCCGGCCGTCTTGCTCGTTGGGCCCTACGATTGCAAGAATATGACTTTGAGATTTCTTACAAGAGTGGTCGCCGTCATGCCGATGCTGACTGTCTGTCAAGGTTTCCTCTACCGACGACCGACTGCGACGCAGACAATTTCGACGAATACTTGGCGGTTGTTGACCCTCCATTTCCCGACCTTGCCACTTTTCGCAGGGAGCAACGCAGCGACAGCAGCTTAGCTCATTACTTTCTATCGGAAGCGCATGGTCAACGTCGTTTCCTTGTAAAGGACGGCATTCTGTACAAGCGGAATTACTCTAGCAATGGCGCCCGCTTGCTTCTAGTTGTGCCAAGAACATTGCGACGTGACGTGCTCCAAGCAATGCACGACGACCCTACTTCTGGGCATATGGGTTTTGCCAGAACCTTTCAGCGCACACAGGAACGATTCTTCTGGCCAAAAATGCGCCAGAGTGTAACCGCGTACGTTGCCAGCTGCGAGCTATGCCAGCGCCACAAGCATCCAACTAGCGGCCCTTCAGGACTTCTTCATCCCATCTCACCCCCTGCTTCACCGTTTGAAGTCGTCGGTATTGACCTGCTCGGCCATTTTCCGCGATCAACTTCGGGCAACCGCTGGATTGTAGTGTGCGTCGATCACCTAACCCGCTATGCCGAAAGTGCGGCAATTCCTGCTGCAACAGCCGCTGAGGTCCCCCGCTTCGTGCTGTCATCCATTATATTACGACACGGATCCCCTCGCGTCATTATCAGTGACCGTGGCCGGCAATTTGTTGCTGATGTGGTTGAAGAACTGCTGCGCCTTTCTATGTCCCGTTTTCGTCACGCCACCCCGTATCACCCGCAGACTAACGGTCTAACTGAACGCACCAACAGAACTCTCATTAACATGCTTTCAATGTATGTCGATTCAGCTCACAAAACTTGGGACACTGTTTTGCCTTTTATAACATTCGCCTACAATACTGCACGACATAAAACCACCGGATACAGCCCCTTCTATCTCCTATATGTACGAAAGCCCCGCACAGCTCTTGATTCGATTCTGCCATATTCTGAAACCGACGAGCCTTCACTGGCCGAAACGCTTTGCCGCGCAGAAGAGGCCCGACGCATCGCACGCCTTCGAGCCTTCGCTATATATATATATATATATATATATATATATATATATATATATAGGCACTGCATCTTGACTTGCAATGAAGTGCCGGTGGGAGATTTCACTTGTGCATTGTGCATAGTTGGACCGTGAGGATTCGTAGCATGCGCGAGATGTTATAAAACTAGATGGCGGTACTTGTAGTTGATGATGAAAGATGCGAGATGGAACGGAACGGAACTGAACTTTATTTGGTCCTGAGAAGAGCGAGACACCCTAAGGGGGCTCGTCCGCGGGCCGCGTCTACGACGGGACCGGGAGGCAGAACTCGGCGGCCAGGTCGTGGGCTCTCTGGACAGCCCGAAGTTGGTCGTCCTCTTGTGGACTGGTGAGGAGAGCGGTCCATTCTTCTTCCGTGGCTGGAGACCCTGCAGCCGCGCGCAGCATGGGGCATTGCCACAGCATATGCTGCAAATTGCATCTCGGGAGCCCACATCGAAGGCAACCCGGCTGTATTTCACTAATAAATCGTGAATAAGAGATGGGCGAAGGATAAGCGCCTGTTTGCAACAGTCGTAAAGTGAGAGTTTGCAGTCTCGTTAGATGAGGGTGAGGTAGAGGAAACTTTCTGCGCTCAAGGCGGTAGTGCTGACAAATTTCGTTGTACGTTAGGAGCGGGTCCGGCCGCCACGGCTCGCCCTTGGGCCTAGGGCCGCCCTCATTCCTGGCGCGGCGAGTAAGGTCTCGCACCTGGGAGTGAGCTAGCTCGTTGGCGTTAGGGACGAGGGGGTGAGCATCTTGGCCCACGTGGCCGGGAAACCAGATCAAGTGCTTAGTATCGGCCCACGTTGCACGCGAGAGCACGCGGGCGACCTCTTTACAAACCGAGCCAGCGCGAAAGGCCTGGGCTGCAGCTTTGGAGTCTGTATAGACTGTTGTGCGATCCGTAGTCGCCAGAGCTAATGCTATCGCTACCTGTTCTGCGCGGTCTGCATCCGTGTTGGGGAGTGTTACAGAAGTCAGGTGTTCGCCTTGTAGCGACGTAACGGCTGCGACGAAGTGCTTGAAGTTGACGTATTGAGCGGCGTCTACGAAAGCTACCGAATCTGGCATTGTAGCAGCCGTTTTGAGGAGGGCGGCTGCTCTAGCCTTACGTCGGCCGGGGTTGTATTGCGGGTGCATATTACGTGGGAGCGGGGGAACGATGAGACGTTCTCGAAGCTCTGACAGCAGCGTGCACTCTCTTTGGTTGATGACTGGAGAGCGTATTTTGAGGTAGGCCAGGAGTTGCCGTCCCGCCTCAGTCGAGGAGAGTCGAGCTATCTGGGCTAGCTTCTGGGCCTCGACAATCTCATTAAAAGTGTTATGCAGGCCTAGTGCCATAAGTTTCTTCGTGTTGGTTTGAATGGGGAGCCCAAGTACCTGTTTGATACTCTTTCGAATGATCAGATTAAGCTTGTTCTCATCTCCTTTGGTCCAGGGGTGGGCTACAGCTACGTAATTGATATGGCTCATGAGAAAAGCGTGGAAGAGACGCCGTAGGTTTTCTTCCGATAGTCCGCCTCGTTTGTTGGCGACGCGTTTGATTAGTTTAGACATAGAATCTGCTTTAGTGGCTATTCGTTCTATGCTGAGTGCGTTCCTGCCGTCCTCCTGCAAGATCACTCCTAGTATGCGAACCGAAGTGACTTGTGGTATTTGCATACCGTCTTCAGTGTACACAGAGATTGGCGAGTTTGGAATCCATTTAGGACCTAGTTTCGGTCTGTGGAGTAAAAGTTCAGACTTTTTGGGCGATAGCCGTAAGCCCGTCTGTCGGAGGTACGCCTGTACCTTGTTTACCGCCGTCTGTAGATTGCGTTCGATGTCCCCGTCGCTACCGCCCTCACACCAGATGGTAATATCATCGGCGTAGAAAGCGTGGCCGAGGCCATCGATTAGCTCAATTCTCTCGAGATCGCACTCAAAGCTAGGTTAAAGAGAAATGGAGAGAGAACTGCTCCCTGCGGTGTGCCTCTGGGACCCAAGTCATACGTCTTGGAACCCAAACAGCCTAGTCTGATGGTGGCTTTGCGGTCTTTGAGAAACGACCGCACATATGCATAGAAGCGATTGCCGAGTCCAGCGTCGGCAATCGCTTGTAGTATGTGCGAGTGTTTAACGTTGTCGAAAGCCTTTTCTAGATCTAGTGCGAGCACAGCCCTGGTGTCCCTAGACTGACCCGTTAAGACCTTGTGTTTCAGAATAAGCATGACGTCCTGTGTCGACATGGACGGGCGAAAGCCTAGTTGATTACAAGGGAGGAGGTGTTTCTCTTCCGCGTGTTTCGTGACCCGTTTGAGAATGACGTGCTCAGCCACCTTGCCCACACACGAGGTGAGGGAGATGGGCCTGAGCGAGCCCAGCTCAAGGGGTTTGCCCGGCTTGGGTATGAGCACGACGGCGGCTTCGCGCCACTCGAGCGGGATTTCGCCGGATTCCCATACCTCGTTGATGTGTTTAGTGAGGAGGTCTATGTCCTCGTCTGCTAGATTTTTGAGGAGTTTGTTCGTAATGCCGTCTGGGCCAGGGGCTGATCTACAGTTCAGCTCAGCAAGTACTGCCCGCACCTCCGCACTCGCGAAGGGAGAAGCCAATGGGTCTTCTTCCGTGTGCATTGGAAGTGAGGGGTAATCCCTGTCTGAGCTCAACTCGGTACAGAGGTAGCGCGACGCGAGCTCGCTTGTAATCTGTTGGTCCGTAAAGTTTTCCTTGCGAAGCTTATGAATTAAGCGGTCTATGGTGAGTTGCTGGTTGGATTTCGTGGGTTTGTCGCCCAACAGATGTTTAAGGAGGTTCCATTTGGATCCTTTACTCATCTGGGCATCTACCGAGTTGCATACCTCGTCCCATTGCTGTCTAGCTAAAGTTCGACTGTGCTCTTCGATTTGCTTGTTGAGCTCCGCGATCTCTTTGCGAAGACGGCGGTTGAGCTTTTGCGTTTTCCATTTTGCCTGTAAGGCTTGCTGCGCGTCGATGAGGTGAGCAAGTCGGTTATCCATGCGCTCTACATCGCGAGTGGTTTCTATTTCTTTTGTGACTCTCGTTACGTCCTCTTGTAAACGAGCGAACAGGTCGCGAATAGACGTGTAGGTGTTTTCATCTTGCTTTCTAAGGGTGCGAAAATGATCCCAGTCGACCACCTTGAATTTGCGGGGTGGGGGACTGGATACGGCTAGGGCGATGCTACAGATGTAGTGATCGCTACCTAGATTGACCTGTGTGTTAATCCACGTAGAGTTGCGGATGTTTCGAACTAGTGCTAAGTCTGGAGAAGTATCTCTTGTTACCGAGTTACCCGTGTGCGTAGGGAACGCGGGGTCTGTGAGTAGTGTGAGAGTGGTGTGCTATCTGCGTGGCAAGCGCTTTGCCTTTCGAGTGGAGGTATCCGTAACCCCAATCGGGGTGCGCAGCGTTAAAATCCCCCGCAATCAATATCGGGCTGTCGCCTGCTATCTTGCATGCTTTCTGAAAGAGAGCTATGAAGGTTTGCCTGCTGTCGGCGGGTGAGCTGTATACGTTAAGAAGAAAGACCGACTGTTTGAGATGTGCGTTCGGAATGAGTTCTATCAAGATGTGTTCGACCTTAAAGTCAGGGCGAACTTCATGCTTGGTGTACGAAAAAGATTTTGCAATACAAGTGGCAATCCCCCGTTTACCCTTCTGAAATAATGACTCTACACGGTATCCTCGCATTGCGGGGCTATCGGTGAGCGTCTCCTGAAGGAGGAGGACAGATGGGTGCTCAGCACTTGAGCGCAGTAATTGTTGCAAGGCGTCCTTCCGTTTTGGGAAGCTAAGACAATTCCATTGCCAAATGGTGAGATTGTTTGAGCTAGCCATGTTTAATGATGAAGTATTTGCCGGCCCTGCATCTGTTGATGCCGGTCTTCTTCGAGGATTTGTACTCGTGCTGTTATTTCGTTCATTTGAAGTTTCAGCGGGTTGATTTCGGACAATATGTCTGCACGGAACTGTTCTAGCAGCGCTGTCATATGTGCTATTATGCTCGACATCGTTAGAGATTCTTCGGCCTCTAGCGCGGGGCCTGCGCGCTTTTTCGCGCCGCGTGCTGGGTTTGAGGCAGCAAGAGGTTCACTAGCGTTGCTGTCGCGTTGCTCTCGAGGCGGGGGCGTTTTAAGGAGCGCCTTGATCTCAGAAAGCTCTTTGCGAAGAAAAGCATTCTCGCGTTCGAGAGCTTGAATTTTGTCTGTTACGGGCTGTGGCAATGAACACGAGCGCGCGGGGGCACGGGTCTCACCTTTACCGGTGACCTTGTCTACCCAAGTGGGCTTGCAGGCGTCCGGCGCCCGTGAGCTGCCCGGTGTGGCCTGTCCTTGGGGTTGAACGACCCTTGTAGGTGTTGACTGGGTGTACGCTGCCGGCAGGAGGCTTGCAGCGGGCACCGGTGACGAACGGCTCTTGTTGCGACGTCGACGACGCTGACGACGGCGCCGCACGAGGTAGGGTACTTGATAGCGGCTCCGGCAGGTTCGGTCGCCCGTTACGTGCGCGCCTCCACAAAGGGCGCATTTGGGTGCAGAGCATACGTGGTCCGGTCCGCGAGGTCCATGGCCGCACTTGTCACACACCTTCTCGGTGGGGTGCGGGCAGACGTCCTGGCGGTGACCCACTCGGCCGCAGTTGCGGCAAGTGTCTATCTGGCGTTTGTAGAGAGTGCAGCGATACATGATCGGTCCGCAGTAAACATATATATATATATGTTCGGTACCTTGAGGCCGTTGAACAGGATGACAACCGTGGTAGTGTTTTTGATTCGGCGTGCGCCGAGCACGGTTGGGTTGCGCGGCGTTCGTAGCATGCGTTGCAGGTCGGCGTCGGTGAAGTCGACGTCGACGCCACGTATCACCCCGCGGCAGGAGTGACCCGGCGGGGTAAGATAGGTAGCAACTGGGTGTCGCTGTTCGGTGAGAATACTTTCTTTAACGGTGCAATAAGCAAGAGCATTCGTTTCTTGCGGCGTGCTCACTACGAAGATGTTCTGCATCGAGTTCGAGCAGACGATGTCTTCTTCGGTAGCCGATGGCGGCAGGCATGCGGCCATCGTTAGTGCGTTGAAAACCTTCTGTTGGCTGCAGAGACGCACGTCGAGACCGCCGCCCGGGCGAACGACGACTCTGAAGTGATCCTTGGGCAGATTCGGCAGCTTGCCGGCAGTAGCGAGCCGTTTAAGTGAACTGGGCGGTTTGGCGCCACCTGCGGCGCCCTGTTGCCCGACATGTTGCGGCGCCTTTGCGGCGTCCTGTGCTTTGTTTACGTTACGACGACGATATGCTGGGAGCCAGCCACATCCTGCGGCGGCGGCTTCGGGAGAGATTTCTTCGCCATCGACCACTGATGATAGCGGCATGCTTGCAGCTGCGGTAGCGAGCGCCTGGCGGCGCGGCGCCGAGGAAACGTAGTCGTGCTAGGCCTATAGAAGGCTTAGGCTGCGAGTTCAGAACTGAGATTGAAAAAAGAGTAAGGATGGGGCCTACCGGGGTAAATTTGGTATCCAAATACTCCCAGTGACTTGCCGGTGATGATCCGGTAATGCAGAGAGGCCGAAACAGGCATCGACCGATTAAATTGCATCGATGTCGGGAGCCGTGAAGACGCGTCCACACTACTCACCGCCACCTAGCGGATCCTCATGCGAGATGTTATAATAGTTTGATGACATTTACTCAAGTGTTTCACTTTTAATTGTGGGGCGAATTGCACGGAAGAGTTTCACGGTTTACCGGTGAGTCCTTCCGGAGCTTTTTCTTCTTTCTTTCTTACAAACGTAGCTGTTTTATTTTGGTATGAAGCTGTATAAATTCTTTTTTCGACATATTTTCTGAATATGTGTTTTTCGATGCGATTTTCTTTCTTTTCTTTTGTGCATGTGTGCCATGGCTGCCTGCACTGTAGACGTGGCTGCGGGCCTCTGTCAAGTTGTTTGTTTCAAGCAACTTTTACCCGCAGTGTCCTCCATCGTTGACGGAAATATAGAAGTCATTATTATTATTATTATTATTATTATTATTATTATTTGGGCTGCTGTCACTGTCAGTGTCGATGCAGAGTGACGGCGGAGAGAGAAACACCAGAAAATGGAGGAAGAAGCGCTCCATCTCAGTCGGTTCCTTCCAATAATTTAAAATCAAAACGTAATCACCTCTTGGCCAATCCCCCCTGGTGGGTAAGTGCCGTAATTATTCAGGAGCATCATCATCATCATCATCAGTCGGGCTTGTCAGGACAGTCCTGATTTTTGCGTTTTGGCGTCACTGTCAATCGTCACCGTCACTGTCAGCGTCGATGCAGAGTGACCGCACGACAGAAACACCACAAAACTGCGTAAAAAGCGCCCTATCTGTGTCGGGATTACCAGGAAAGTCATGATTTGGTGTTTCGGCTTCCGTCAGTGTCAGCGTAGTCGCACAGTGGCGGCGGGGATGCCAGGAAACGGCGGAAAAGCGCACCGTCCGTATGGGCTTGTCAGCACAGTCCTGGTTTCGGTGTTTCGGCTGCAGTCGCTGTTAGCGTCGATATAGTGCCCGCCGAGAGAGAGATCGAGACCCCAGAAAATGGCGCAAAAAATGCTGCGTCTGGTTCGGGCTTATCAAAACAGTCCCGTTTTTTTGTGCTTAGGGGTGTGTGACGGTCAGTGTCGACGCGGAGTGACGGCGGAGGCGCCAGAAAACGCGCAAAGATGCGCTCCCTCCGGCTCGATCTGATAAGGGCAGTCCTGATTTTGGCGTCGGCGGAGAAAGAACCATCAGAACACGACGGGAAAGGCATAAGATCCGGTTCAGGCTGATCAAAAGAGGCCTGATTTTGGCGTTTCCAATGCTGTCACTGTCAGTGTCGATGCAGAGTGACGGCAGAGACGGCAGAAAACGGAAGAGAAAGCGCTGCCTCCGGATAGGGCTTATGGGGACACTCCTGGTTTTGACGTTTGGCCTGCCTTCACTGTCAGTGTCGACAAAGAGTGACGGCTGAGACGCAAGAAAATGGCAGTAACAGTACACTATTCGGCTCGGATTTATGAGGACAGTTCCGATTTGGATGTTTCGGCTACTGAGCATGTCAGCGTCGGCGCAGATTGACGGGTTAGAGAGAAACACAAGAAAATTGCGGGAACAGTGCTCCATCTGGGTTGGCCTTAAGACAGGCTTGAATTTGGCATTTTGGCTGCCGTCACTGCCAGTGTCAACGCAGACTGGCGGCTGAAACGCAAGAAAATGGCAGTAACAGTACCCTATTCGGCTCGGATTTATGAGGACAGTTCCGATTTGGATGTTTCGGCTACTGTGCATGTCAGCGTCGGCGCAGATTGACGGGTTAGAGAGAAACACAAGAAAATTGCGGGAACAGTGCTGCATCTGGGTTGGCCTTAAGACAGGCTTGAATTTGGCATTTTGGCTGCCGTCACTGCCAATGTCAACGCAGAGTGATGGCTTAGACGCAAGAAAACTTCGTAAGAAGCGCTCATTCCGGGTTGTGCTTATCAAGGCAGTCCAGATTTTCGCTCTTCCAATTTTAAACTAAGAAGCGCAAACAAAAGACACGGATGCAGAGAGACTGGACAGGATGTGTCTCTCGGCGTCCGTGTGTTTTTGTTTGCGCTGCTTAGTTTGAAATTAGAAGAATGCAAGACCAACTGGCCCCGCAACGTGTCCTGCCATATTTTCGCGTTTCGGCGGCCATCGCTGTCACCGTCGGCGCAATGTGGCGGCGGTGAGAGAAACACCGAGAAGCGGCGGAAGAAGCACTCCATTCATCTCGGGCTCATTAGGGTAGTCCTGATTTTGGCATTTCGGCTGCCGTCACTCTTAGCGTCGACGCATAGTGACGGTGGAGAGAGAAGCACCAGGAAACGGCGGAGAAAGCGCTGCACCCATATCGGGCCTATAGGGCAGTCAAGATTTTGGCGCTGCGGGTGCGTCACCGTCAGCGTCCACGCAATGACGGTGGAGAAACAACAGAACATGGCGGAAAAGACGCTCCATTCTGGTCGGCCTTATCAGGTCAGTCCTGATTTTGGCGTTTCGGCTGGCGTCACACTCAGTGTCGACGCGGAGTGACGGCGGAGATAGAAACATTAAAAAAAAATTACAGCATATCCATGGAGTGAATGATGATGAGTGGGCGAATCTCGGGAGGTTCATCGTAGATCGTGCCGAGTTCCGGATGAATTTAGTTAACGCGCACGCTACGAATCCTTATGGTTCAACTATGCACAAGTGAAATCTCCCACCTGCACTTCATTGCAAGTCAAGATCCAGTGCCTATATATATGGGTGGCCGGTGAACGGTTCTCCAACGCGAGCAGTCGGTATTTCTCAGTCAAGAAACTCGCAAGGAGACGCTGCCTGCGCCAACGTTGTCTCTCGCGGGTCAGGGCGCGTTCTCCTTCTTTGCGAGCTGGTAAAGCGTTCATCTAAGAAAGAGCGTTTCCATAGTCAACGCACGCCTTTCGCCCTCTCTCTCTCTCTCTCTCTCTGTGTCTCTCTCTCTCACAAGACAGCAGATGGAAGAGTGAGAGAGAGAGAGGCACGCGCCGGGAGGCACGCGCCGAGGGCGAGCGCGTGCCTCCCAGCACGCCGGTTACGCCTGACGCAGGACAAGGTTACACTAAGAGGAGCTTCGCCCCTAAAAACCGCGGAAGAAGCGCTGTATCCGTGTGGGGCTTTTCAGGACAGTCCTGATTTTGGCGTTTCGGTTGCGCCACTGGTAGCGTCGACGAAAAGTGACGGCGGAGAGAGAGGTAGAACGCGCTGCAATTCAAGGCAGCATAGGATCCTACAATGCGGAAGCACACCACCTGGTCTCACTGTGTATAATAATTCATGTTTTCCTATGGGTTTTCTGTGGCGAAGCTGTGGCTTTTTGGACGGGTCTCTCAAAATTCTGGCATGAGAAAGCGCTAACACAGGAAGTTAGGCTTTTGTCTTGTAAATAAATTAGTGCCTGCTGTTTCTCTCAGATAGGGCGCAAATGTCCAGAAACGTTCAGCAGGTGACAGAAGGCAGTCGTAGAGAGAACGTTGCACAGACGAATGCTTTTGGCTTTGCTAAGCAGGCGCAGGCATTGTCGTTATTGATGGAAAATAGCGTGTTTTTTTTCGGATGGTGCAGGTGCGAAATGTCTACGAAGGAGCGGGATCTGCGTTCCACTTGCTTCGGTGATCGAGAGCTCATGATTGACGAAATGTCCTAGAGGAAGTGACGGAAGGGCATCGGTGAAACCTCCTAACCGGAGAGACCTTCAGTTATGAGCATTCTTCTGCAATACTACCGTGCGTCCCTTGCACTTCAAGCAATGCTGCTCTGTGTGTGCCTGAGATCCCTGGAGGCGAAAGGGGGCACCGACTGCAAATTGCCCGAATTTCGTTGTCACAACGGAAGATGCGTTGGTGTGGAGCGCTACTGCGATGGCACGGACGACTGTGGAGATGGGAGTGATGAACCAGCCGACTGCTCAAGTGAGTGGCAGATTTCCTTGTTGCCAAACGCAGCAATGCAGCAGGAGGACATGCTGATAGGTTAACCAGCGCAATATTTATTGACTTAATAAATAATTGGCTGAATAATTTATTGACAATATGAATTCTACAAATGACCGGAAAATGAACAAAGTAGTACCTGTTTTTATGTCCGCCAGCCGCTCGGATCCCCCCAACTATCGTCCCATTTCGCTAATAAGCATTGCCTGGAACCTCCTAGAACATATAATTTACTTAGAAACAGCATGCCATCTTCGTGATCATTCCTTCTTTTTTCACAATCAACATGATTTTCGGCCTCGCTGGTCATGCGATACACAGCTCTTTGAATTTATTATTGAATTTCACAACTTCCCTTAAACTTACCGTTATAGAGAGATGTCGTCTATCTAGATTTTGCTAAACTTTTGATTGTGCTCGCCAATAGCGACTTCTGGCGAAGCTCTGATGCCCCCAGCTGGACCGTCTCGCGTCGTCATGGATCCATTGCTTTCTGACAAACCGCCTCCAATACGTAGCTGTCACTAATCACTGTTCTTCCACTACTAATGTGATACCTCAAGTACCATAGAGATCTGTCCTTGGTCCTCTCCTCTTTCACATCTTAATAAACGACCTTCTTAACGGTGTGAGGCTTCTAGCGCATGAAAGGCAAGGACGAAGGAAGACGTGACACACATCGGCGCTATTTTGCAACAATATTAGGAGCAAAGGACCCATGCATACATATACAACTGCTTCATATACATCATCATAATGTGCTGTTTGCAAAGCTTAAGCAGCATTACGAAGGTAACAAACTAACTCTTTGCTGGAGAGGGCAATTAAAAGGGTTTATACACAGTCATACCTGAGCCTGTCAGTCATTTCTGCTTCGATCATTTCGCGAGTTAATCTATCTCGGCTCTTCCCACGATGAAGCAGTCATGGTAAGCTTGCTGGAACACATGTAGATTGGCCTGCATCATCAGCAACGGCGCCAGAGATCTTTAAATGCCTGCAGTGAGCATCAAGGAGCCCATTCCGCTTTTCCTTAACGTAATATCTGTGTTCCTTCAAAATCAAATCATATCAATCAATCAATCAAATTTATATTATTTCACAAAAAGCTTTTTCAGACAGATCTATAGAGAAGGAGCTCCCATAGTAAAAAAAATCACAGCATATCCACGGGGTGAATGATGATGAGTGGGCGAAGCTGCGGAGGTTCATCGGTAAACCGTGAATTCTCCCCAGCACATCATCGACGTGAGATCGTGCGCGTTTATGCTAAAGGGTCGATGAGAGTTATGGTGACTTGCAGCTCACTTTAATTTTACATGTACGCTGTGAATTTTCATTGTTTAATCACGCACATGAGAAATCGCACACAGGCACTACCTTGGAGGTCAACATCCAGTGCCATATATACGGGAAACAAGAAACTTCGCTAGCAGACGCTGCCTGCGTCGGCATCGCGAGGCGAGAGAGGGGGGGACTGTTGAACGGTTGTGAGGGAGAGAGGGAGGGAAAGGGAGAGAGTGGGGCGAGAGAGGGGGAGCTCGACTGTCGTCGAGCTCGACCGCGGCATATTCACCGTGATGACGCCATGTAGTGTCCAGTCACCCAACTGCCATAATGCACACATCTCTATGGGACAGCGCCATCTAGGAAACTAGGCGAGAAAGGGCGATGACGACCAGCGCCATCTGGTATATCGTCACCCAACTGCAGTTTGCATGCATCTCTATGGAACTAGGCGGTCACGTACCACTATATACAAGGGATGTACAGACCCACGGCTTTAGGAGCTTCGCCCCTAAAACGGAATTGGGACCTCCTGTTCATGGTTAACATAAAAGTTACAATGTCAAGAACGGTAGCTGAATAAGTACAATTGCAAAAATGATAAATAATGATACATATATAACGATATTCATACGCAGCAGTGTAACGGCAGTAAATAATATAGTAAAGCTAGCTAAAATTAGTATAGAAGGGCAGGAAAAAGAAAAGGACGAGATGAAAAACAGCTTGAGCAACGTGTTGACATACATTATAACTAAAAACGGCAGGTCTAAAACGAAATCGGGTTATGCAGTACACTATGTCACATACATATCACAAAACAAATATTTTCAATTCTTGGCAAAACCTGTGGGCTTTCCGGAGCTTTATGACAAATGGTAATGTGTTCCATGATGATATGGCTGCAAATTGAATGGTCTGTGTGCCATAATTAGCATGTACTTTGGGCAGAGTGAAGTTATCCTGCAGCGCGAAACATGGTGTTCATTAGAGATGACAGAGGATGTAGGGACGATGTGATCTTGTCATTAATTATTTTGAAAAGCGGGAAAGTGAAGTTGACAAGTGCGGGAACGTGAAGAATGCTATTTTCTCGTAGTAACTATTTAGCTTTCGCGGTGTGTAGCCTCGACGTGATTTTTATAATGGCCTAATTCTGGATAGTTTGTAGCGGTTTTAGGTGACTACTGTACCTGTTACCCGCGGACGTTATGCATTAATTAATATGAGAGTGTGCAAACGCGAAATAGACTGAGCGTAACACAGGTCGTGAAAACAACGGACATTACCTAATGATAATTCGTATTCCATGTCAGAACTTTTTCTATGAGTTATATGGCGCTTGAATTTTAGGTTACAGTCAATAATAACACCTAAGTACGTGCATTCTTCACCGACTCATAATAAATGGTTACGAATGGAAATGGGCGGAATGCATATTGATGATATACTCTGGGACGTGAACAGAAGAATTTTAGTTTTAGTGGGATTAATAGTAAGTCTATTCATTTTGCACCGTCCTAAGACGGTCAGTATTAAGCCTTCAGGCATCTTCCAGTCTTCACCAAAAGGGAAGGTCCACGTTCTTCAAGAGACAAGTGTTCCTAGCTGAACTTGAATTGCTGGCGCAAATGGTTAGACAGGACCGAAGAAGACACGTAAGACACGGAAAAGCGCACACTCGAAACTAAATTTTATTCCTCCGAACGCTTAGTTAAGTACCCTCATGCATGCGCACATCACCACAGAAGGCAAAATAACAATCTCTGAATACACATGAATACAATATCTCTGAATACAATATCTGAATACCCTTTCGAGCCGTGTGTATTCAGAGATTGTTATTTTGCCTTCTGTGGTGTTGTGCGCATGCATGAGGGTACTTAACTAAGCGTTCGGAGGAATAAAATTTAGTTGCGAGTGTGCGCTTTTCCGTGTCTTACGTGTCTTCTTCGGTCCTGTCTAACCATTTGCGCCATCAATTCAAGTTCAGCTATGCACCAACTAGCCCGACAGCAAACGTTATTAAGATGAGTGTTCCTCACGACGTGTAACATGTGCTAGCTCAAGACCGAAATTTGGCGTCTGAAAAGGGAGGACCCTCCAGAGCTCCAGTATCTTGTCGGACAGGTTTCCTGGCACGCTGCTGGAGAGGACACTAAGCGCTGTGTATCGGACGGTGTCGATGCCTTGACCCATAGCAAGCCAGCAGTTCCAAAGGTATCCATAAAACATGTAGTATCTTTTTTGAAGGACAATAAGCTGTCTGTTTTACCCGCAGATAAGGTTTTGTCTTATGAGGCCTTCAACAAAAACGCCGTAGGCGCGGTAAACAATGTTTTTACCCTATGTACGAATCGGTGCGTTTCAAAAGAGAAAGCGAAAGTCAAGAAGCTCTGTAAGCAGCTCCGGTTAGACGGTGTTATTAAGGCCATAATGGCCAGCAAGCTTGATTCCCTTGGTGTATTCTTTAGTGTAAAGACACACAAGGTTGACGCACCCTTTCGAGCCATTGTGCCCGGAAGCGGTGCCTGGCAAAAATGTATAGCTTTGTATCTTCAAAGAATGCTCAAAGATTTGTCGATTCAGGACCCGTTTCTTGTAAACAGTTCTGATGTGGTACTTCATTGCGTCAGGCCGTCTGTGCAAAAGAATATTAAGGCTTTTTCGGTGGAAATAGCAGAGCTATTCCCTACTACTTTCAGGCTTGCTCGACAGCGTCCAAAGTTGCATTGACAGCTTTGCAAACATTGCTTTCACAAACGCAACCAGAATGTCAATTGACTGGTTCTTTGGACTCCTTAATTTTCATCTTCGTTCCAATTTCATTCTGTGGGAAGGGAAGTCATATATATATATATATATATATATATATATATATATATATATATATATATATATATATATATATATATTTATATATATATATATACACACACACAGAAGGAGGGAATTGGCATCGGCTGGTGCATAGCTCCCATTCTTGATTGAACTGCTCGCACTCGAACACCAAAGCTAAAGCCTCTTTTCTCAACCTGCGAGTACATTTGTTCCGATGCGGAAAGCGCTCTTGATGCATATGCTACCGGCTTCCCACAGTCCCCGTCCCGTTGTAGGAGCGCCGAGCCAAGGCCACTTCGAGAAGCATCTGCAGTTACTTTAATCTGCAATCTTGGATCAAATATGAGCAGAAGTGGCCTTTTGCTCAACTTCTCACATATAGCTTGCCATTCCTTTTCGTGATTCCGCGTCCAATCGAAAATGGCATCTGGTTTGATGAGAGAACGTAGAGTCGAGGTGCGTTGGAAGAGTGACGGTAGGTAGTTGCTGAAACAGTTCACGACGCCAACTAACCTTCGTACCGCCAATTTGTCTTGAGGCTGTCGCATTTCCAGAAGGCCGTGCACGACATCCGGATTCGGCCTAATGCCTTTCTGGCTAATGATGTCACCCACGAACCGAACCTCTTGCACGCAGAAGCGGCATTTAGATGCGGTAGACCCGCTTCCTCAGCTGCTTTTAGTGCACTGCGTAGTCTTTGATCGTGTTCAGCCCCAGTTGTGCCCCATATAAATACATCGTCCACGTACACGCGTAAACCTCGTGGAGGGCCTTCTGGAACACCTCGGTTGCTGAAGCTACGCCGAATGGAAGACGGAAAAAGCGATAACGGCGGATGGGCGTAGCAAATGCGCATATCATGGACGATTGCTCGTCTAGCGGGATCTGGTGGAATCCAACATTTGCATCAAGATGCGAGGACATTGCGCCTGCGAAGTCCGCCTCAATGTCCTCTCGGCGAGGCATTTGGTAGGACTCTCTTTTCAAGCTTTCATTTATGCTTCGCGGGTCCCTGCAAACTCTTCCCGTCTTTTGTTTAGCACAATGACTAGCGGGCTCACCCAGTGTGCCTTTGCGATGATGCCTTCCTTTTCCACCCGGTCAAGTTCAGCGCGAAGAGACTCTCGTAGGGACAGAGCAACCCTCCGAGCTGGCTGGACGACTGGCATGGCATCCTTGCGCAGGGCGATTGTGCATTCACGCAGGATACGCCCAATTCCGTGATAGAGCCGCGGGAATTCCTGGACGACTGCTTCATCCTTGCTTATCATCACGTTTTCGACAGCCCGCTGGACAACCCCTAGCTTCTCGTTGGTTTCCAAGCCCAAGATGGCACTGTGGTCTTCTTTGACAACAAAAAACTCCGCACACACGCTGTGGCAGCCAACCGTGACAGGTGCTGAAAACATGCCATATGGTTAAGTATGCTGCCACTGTAGGATCTCAGAACGACGCCACTGGACCTGAGGGTAGTGACCTTCAGTCTGCGGAACATAGATAACAGTACGATGTTCGCCTGTGATCCTGCGTCAACTTTTAATTTTACGTTCTTGCCTTGAATTCCCCCGTCCATAGCTAATTTTACCCCCCTCGCGGACTAAAAAAGAACTAAAAGCAAAATGGCGGAAGCCCGCAACCACCAGCAGGTATATCGGGCTTAAACCAATCAAAAATAAAAGGGGCAGTGCCCAAAAAGTAATTTCAGTATAGAGCCAATCGAAACAGTTTAAAAAAATAATGGATTCGGAGGCTAAGCCAAGAGATGAGGTTCAGGGGAAGGAAAGTAGTCATTCCATCATACGAGTTGGATTTTAACTTGAATAAAGGTGACCAAATATGATCAGAAATGTTAACGTTTCAAGCGTGTTAAAAAGGGGTGGAATGAGTGACTACCAACTTAGTGCTTAGGCGACGTCGCTGCACTTACCGTTTATTAACGAGAAGTAATGATAGTATTCAAACTCCAAATGTAGTGAGGCCAAATGAAGGGAACGAATGAAGGGAGCGATGATACTCAAAAACCATAAGGCAAGGCTTCCGCAAATGCTCAGGTGGAACCCCGCCTTTGTTGGCATAAACTGTACATTCGCATGAAGCGATAACTGCACTTCGCATGAAGCGAAATCAGCGATAATCTCACGGGGATTGCCACGCAATGTGCAATAGAAGTAGGAGGTAAGATCGGTAGAGAGATTACTAGGAAACTTTCCCAGGAGAGGAAAGACTTGATTAGAAAGCGGAAAGGCATCACAGTATCAAAAGCAATTGACATAATATAACTAACGGAGCTTTCGAAGCTAATCCATAAGCGTAAGACAGCCGACATACGAAAGTATAATATGGAGTGGATTGAGCATGCTCTAAAGAAAGGAAGGAGCCTGAAAGCGGCGAAGAAACGTCTAGGCATAGGTAGAAATCAGATGTATGCATTACGAGACAGGCAAGGCATTGTGATCACGAATAGGGATGAGATAGTGATAATAGCCGAGGAGTTTTACAGAGATCTCTACAGTAGTCGTGATAACCAGAATAGTGAATGGGGAAGCAGTTTAGAAGAGACTGACATTCCACCAGTACTGACACAGGAATTAATGAAAGCTTTGAAAGAGATGCAAGCGAGAAAGTCACCCGGTGAAAATCAGATAACAGCAGAACTGTTAAAGGATGGTGGGCATATTAGACTGGGAAAACTGGCAAGCCTGTAAACGCAATGCATAATGACTGCGAGCATACCGGATTCTTGGAAGAATGCTAGCATTATCCTAATTCATAAGAAAGGCGACACAAAGGACTTGAAAAATTACAGGCCGATTAGCTTACTGTCAGTCGTTTACAAGGTATTTACGAAGGTAATCACTAACAGAATTAGTGCCACCTTAGATTTCAGTCAACCTAACCAACAAGCAGGGTTTTGTAAAGGCTACTCAACAGTAGACCATATTCACACTATCAGTCTGGTGATAGAGAAAGGCGCGGAGTATAATCAGCTCCTATATATAGCCTTCATGGATTAAGAGAAGGCATTTGACTCGGTCGATACCTCAGCGGTCATGCAGGCATTGCGGAATCAGGGCGTAGACGAGCACTACGTAAGACTACTGGAAGACATCTACAACGGTTCCACAGCCACCACAGTCCTCCATAAGGAGAGCAGCAAGATACCTATAAGGAAGGGCGTAAGACAAGGTGACATAATCTCTCGAATGTTATTCACAGCGTGTTTACAAGAAGTATTTAGAACGCTGGATTGGGAACACGCGGTTATAAGGATTAATGGGGAATACCTCAGTAACCTCCGATTTGCTGATGACATTACCTTGCTAAGTAACTCGGGAGATGAATTACAAAGCACGATTACTGACGTTAACAGGCAAAGTATAACATAATGAAACTTTTGCGCACACAACACGGAGCCACAACGAAGGAGTACACAAGGACTAGTGCAGACTAACAACTGACCTTTATTCACTAAGAAAACACATATATACAGTCGCGACACGCACCTCACAATCACTGCACATGAGCACAAAGGCATTTTGTAATCCATTACATAAAAAATAAAAACCTTTCACAAAAACATTGCGCTATCACATCTTGTTCATCAGGTCAAATTCTTTGTCATTCAGTGCTATTGATGGATGACTGACACATGTGCTTTGTAGTCTAGATATATGCCAAGCTTCCACAATCTCTCTTGTTGTCTGATTAGGGTGGACATACAAAATATCAGTTTGATTACACAATGAACTACACAGATTCAATGAACAACGCGCACAATTTAATGCCAAATGTGTCAGCTACCTTCCCTTCAAATTCGCCAAGTGCTCTTTCGCCAAGTCTGTCCTACATAACACTTGCCACATTTAAACCGGATCTTATAGACTACATTTCTTTCGCACTCAAGAACCCGGTAATCAGAACGCTTGGAACATTCATTATCGACACTAATAGGCATGTCTTTATACAATTTGTTTACAGCCGGACACACGCCCCCTACTTTGTTTTTTGCCGAGAAAACTACCTTGACACCATATTTAGCGGCCACCTTCTTAATTATATGGGAAAAACCATGCATATAGGGGATTACCGAAATTGCTTAGCTTCCTGGCTTTTTTGCACCTCTTTCTCCGCGAATTTGATTTTGTTCAATAGCCTTTCGCTTGCAGTAAGAAGAATCGAGGTGGGGTATCCAGCCTTTTCCAGCCGGTAAATAACCCGCCTGTCCGTTTTAATAAAGTATAACAGTGGGCCTGAAGATTAATACACACAAAACTAAAGTAATGTTCAATAGGCTTGGGCGAGTACAGTGATTTCAGATAGCTGGCGAGGCACTGGAAGCAGTAAGCGAATATGTCTACTTAGGCCAGTGACCCCTGGTCCGAATCATGAGGCTGAGGTGATTAGGAGGATTCGAATGGGGTGGAGTGCATTCGGCAAGCATTCTCAGATAGTGAATGGTAGCTTATTGTCTCTGAAGAGGAAAGTGTATAAGAGCTGCATCTTACCGGTACTCACATACGGGGCAGAAACTTGGAGGCTCACTAAGAGGGTTCAGCTTAAACGGAGGACGACGCAGCGAGCTATGGAACGGAAAATGGTAGGCGTAACCTTAAGGGACAAGAAGAGGGCGGTGTGGATTAGAGAACAAACGCGCGTTAGGGACATACTAATAGAAATTAAGAAGAAGAAATGGGCCTGGGCAGGCCTTGTAATGCGAAGACAAGACAACCGTTGGTCATTAAAGGTAACAGAGTGGATTCCTAGAGAAGGCAAGCATAGCAGGGGGCGGCAGAAAGTTAGGTGGACAGATGTGATCAGGAAGTTTGCGGGGATAAATTGGGCCCAGTTAGCACAGGACAGGGATAATTACAGATCCATGGGAGAGGCCTTTGCCCTGCAGTGGCCGTAGACAGGCTGATGATGATGATGAGTAAGTTACACTCTTAACCCAAAGTGCTGACAATGTAAAAAGACTTGCCCACATAATAATGATCAACACCTCCATCATGGTTATGACACAATGCTTTTCGGCCTAAGGACGCCAGTTCGCATGTCTGAAGGTCGCATGTCCGAAGGTAGCTTTGCACTCTCAGTGGACACCAAGCGAACGCCAGGAGGTGCCGAAGCTTTCCGCTATGGGGTGCTTCATAATCGTGTCGCTGTTTTGGCGCGCGAAATCCCCCGAACATTCTTATTATCGACAGCTCGCAGATATCGTCGCTTACGTGATCTCTATCGCTCATGTGACATCCTAGTCGAGAGCTTTAAATAAATAAATAAACAGCTTAGCGCAAAACAACGCAGTGCATGCTCTCTCTTGTAAAGTGGTGATACGCGCCACTTCGATGCGCGAACTGTGTTCACCGTGCTAGCCTTAATGAAATACTGTAAGATGCATTTTGCAACACATTTCCCGCAGACTGCAACCGGACCTACTACGGTCAACATGGCACCAAGTACGCCCTGCGCATCAGTGAACCTTTTCAGCGCCAATTGTCATTTGTCTGTCGGCTGGAGTTCGTCGCGGCCGGTGGGGAAATGGGAGACCTCGTAGAGATCTCCTTACTTTCCTTCCAAGTGGGCTCCTATCACCGTTACAGGTAAGGCTGCCTGCTCGTTCCGCACAATGTTTGGTCCCAAACAATTGTTCTCTCTCGACGTTTTGGTTCGCTTTTGTGCGCACTGTTTCGGAGGTTTCGTTGCGCTCCATGGGCACAATAGTGAGCGTTTTATTGCCGCTTCGTCTTTCATGCTAACGGACCACTTTTCATGCTCTGCCGCAGTAACTCCGGTCCGGGGTGCCTCCAAGGCGGCATGCAAGTTTCCGAAGAGCTCGACATGAGTTGGTGGCTACGCAGTGCCCAGGAGTTACGGCTCGTGAAAGAACGACACCGCCACAGCACCGCTCCCTTCTTCTCGCCCGACCGAGTGTCGTCGCCGCAAGCGTCGTACGCGCCACACTTTGGATGGTTCTGTGGGAGCCTCGTGGGCAGAAGTGCGTCATTTTACAGTTCACACCGGAACGTGACTCTGACTGTAGCGTTTCCCGTTGCGTCTACTGCGAGCAGAACGACAGCAGGAGCTGTCCTCACATATCGCTTTCGCAAAAAGGTTCAACCCCGCCGTGATGGTCCGTACTTCGGTGAGAAAAAACTCGGAAGTTACTGCGACTACGTTCTCACTAACTGCCACGAAAGAAAATGCCGTGTCCGTTCTCCAAATTACCCTGGGTTCTATTTGCGGAACCTTACTTGCACGTACGAAGTTCACCAAACATTTGCACCTTCCGGAAGAGTTGCGCAGATCGTGTTCCACCAGAAGAACCAGTACAAAATTAGCATCCACAGCGGCGTGCCCAATGCTGCCGTTATACCTGCCTTAACGACAGAGTGTGCGGCAGACGTGGTCCAGATATTAGATGGTTCACCTGGAGGTGAACGCGACCCAGCGGTGCTACTTCAATTCTGTGGTTCGGGTGAGCTTCCGGAAGTCATCTCTTCGGGACCAGACGCCACTGCGAGACTCGTGAGCGTTCCTTTCAACCAGCTCCTAAACGTCCGTGTCGAAATGGACGTGTCGGTGCGCTTCGTCGACCCCACGGACCTCCGAATGGTTGGAAGGTATGCTTCTACTTGTACAGCTCTGCAGGTTCTCAAAAAGTTCACTCTGGTAGCAGCGGAGAGGAGCGCGAGCCGTGCAAATATGTCAGGGACATATATGCAATGCGTAAGTCCATGAAAAAGGAAAATGCTTCTTCACCCGTTTGCATAATACTTCGCTACAAGGGGGGCACGCCTCCCCTTTTGCCGCGATCTGCACGCCGTCTTCCCACCTCAGGGCAACCGCCAAAGCGAGGCAATGTTCCAACATGACACAGCACGACGTTTAGTCAATCGCAAACCTTTCTGCGAAATGCATAGCTTCGCCTTGGCTCGGGTTATATACGGGCACTCAAAAACAGCTCTCACTGATGAACCTTCCTCAACCGTCAGGGCGATTTATGCAGAACTGGTTTGTATGGGTGCTTTGGTGTGGCTGATTGATGATGGTGATAGGAGAGTTTTAAGGGGGCAAGAGTCAGGCTTGGCCAAAGGGCGCCTGTAGATTCGTGACGCGTGACAGTCGGACTCGACGGTAGAATGGCCTAAATTCAACTCGCTATAAATAAACGGAAAATGTATATCCGATAAAATTATGAAGGTGATACGCATGCTGGTGTAAAATGTTAAAACGCGGGCATAAAATTAGCGCAAATGTATCCCGACGACATTTGAGCGCAAAGGCCTTGAGGCAAGTGCTTTCTATTAAAATTACTATCGCAGGCAGCACCCTCTGGTAAGAGGCTCTGCTACGGATGTCCGGGGTATAGTTATGTGAGCTTCAACGTCTTTTAAAAGCGGGTACAGTGATTCCTGTCTAAAATTAGGATCCCTGCCTATGAACATGGACGGATGCAATCGGATGTGCTATCGGAATCGAAAGGAAGATATTATTTCCTGGGTCTTCTAATCGAGTACACTGCTGGAGGACATGGAGCACATAGCGGTTTACCACAGTTATCACGCAGCGGTGGGTCGCTGCTGGACAGAAGGTGTGTGTTTGCATATGTATCCTAAGTCTGCAAAGCATTACGTGTGTGCGAAGAACCTTCGAGACTGGCGACCCTTTACCTAGATAGGGCTTGATAACATAAAGTTTATTTTGCATTGCCCCTATTCCAAATGGGGGGTCCTGCCAATAAGCTCTCAGTTTTTTAAACACGAAATCAGTGACGTACATCCGCAATGGAAGTGGATCTCTCAAAAGAATGAACACACATTTGTAATGGAAATGTTCACTCAGTAGGAGTCGAACCCACATTCACCCGGTATCGGGTGAAAGGAGCTGGAAGTTGTACCGATACACCACCGGAACATTGCTCATAAAGGGAACAGGTGAGCTTTATATGTTCACTGTAGCACTTTACAGGTTGGATTTCATTGTCACCCTGTTAAAGTAGAGGTGTTTAGTGGAGTGAACTGTAGTGTTTAACTAGGAAAATTACTCTTAAAATTAACATCTCCTCCCTTATACTGCACTCTTGGTTCGCTTAGGTTCGCTGTGGTGGCATCGCCATCTAAGAACAATAGATAGAGCGAAGCAGAGAGTCTTACTAGTTCAAGTCGGTAGTCAGCGCATCGGTAGTCTTCGCGTATGGCATGGAGGACGCATGGACTGCCGCAGAAGTTGGGGGCGCGGCGCCGTCGTGACGGCGCTTTCCTCGGGGAAGTACGAACGCGGCGGCCACAAAATTTTGTCTTGCGTGGCGTGTTTACTTCCGACGCGCACTGCTCCAGGAACGCAAGGACGGCCGTCGACAAGCAAATCATGCGCCTTTCGCAGCAGTGGGCTGTGTTTTCACAAAACGATCTGCTGACAACCAGTTCGGTTTCTCTTTCAAGGCGTCACCATTTGCGGACGATCCTCGTTTATGGCAGGCTGGAACAAGCCTCTGGTGCATGCCGTTCAGTATCTCCGGAGCAATGTGAGTCGTTCGAGAACTTGCCCTTTGTACAACTGTCGAGGATGCCTGTGTCGCGTCGAGGTGCCGCTGATGTCTACATGTAACATGTTCACATGTTCACAGTACTCAAGCCATCCCCTCCTCTCGATTCGCCAGATCACTGGTTATTCATTCCGCAACATCGCGCAGACAGGCTTCGTGTTATACCAACTGCTACGACAGGGGGATCAACCACATTTTTTTTCTCAGGAATGGTGCATTACAGCTTCACCTGGGGATAAGTTGGGAGCTTTTGCATGGAGAGACGCTGCTAGCTCGTGGGTCAGCTAATTCTGTTCAATCTCGTGGTGCCCTGCGCACTAAAACAAAAATACATAAAGGTGGGAGTAAAATTCTTCTCCTGTAGCAACCCCATCCCCAGGGATTTTTTTATACTCCGGAATGTTACTTATTATTCCGCCAGGTATTCCGAGTAATAGTTTGACGCTATCACCAACATAATACATTGGGCAAGAAATGCTACATAAGGTTTATTGCACTATTCGCACAGTGCGCAAGCATGGTGTGCAAGAAGATAAAGCACCTAAAGTAGCAAGAAATAGTACAGTAATTGCAATACTATGCAGTAATATACACAACTATAAACATTTTTCACACCGTACAGTTATATAGGCTGCAGTGAACACCAAACGTTATTGCTGAAGAAAACGCCGAAATAACGAAACAAGGAGCAGGACATTTCGCACTGAGCACATAACCTTATATATATATATATATATATATATATATATATATATATATATATATATATATATATATATATATATATATATATATATTTCACAATACTGTCAACTCTCTTGCGAGAGTCCTTACAGAGAGGGTAACGTAATAAAAACAAAAGGAACATCATTCGAGAATACACAAATACAGGTTACATTAAGGTCAAGCGGTACACTCATACAGATAGTGTTCCAAGGTCTGTTCAAATTTCGACAAATCATTCTGTTCGACAACACACATCGGCAATTCATTCCATATTGCAATTACGTCCGGAAAGAAGGAATATCTGAACCTATCGGTATGAGTGGTGTACGCTTGGATTGTCCTGCTGTGGTTAGTTCTCGAGCTCTGTTTACCTGGTGGCAGTAAGTATACTTCCTTGTTAATATTTAGTTGACCATTTATTATTTGAAATAATAGCTTCAGACGATTTTTCCGCCTGCGCGTTTCTAACAGATGCAGGTTTAAAGAACCAAGCATTTCTGCGACTGACTATGTCCTTCGATACCGGGAGCATATAAATCGCACGGCGTACCTCTGGATTTTTTCTAATTGTTTCTTTAGATAATTTTGATGAGGGCTCCATACCACCGACGCGTACTCAAGAACTGGCCTTACAAATATTTTGTACGCACCAAGTCTCACATCGGGTGTGGCACCGTCTAGTTTTTTTCGCAGAAAACATAGCCTCCCGTATGCCTTTGAACAAACAATGTTTATGTGCACGCTCCAGGATAAATTTTGAGATATTGTTAGTCCCAGATATTTAAATTGAGCAGTATTTATTAAGCACTTATCGCCAATGGTATATGAAAACGAAAGACGGTGCTTCTTTGTAGTAATATGTGTGTATGTAGATTTAGAATAATTAATTTCCGTATTCCATTTCTTGCACCATTCGCTCAAGGCCTGTAAAGATCTCTTAATTTTAACTTGGTCCTCCTTGTTTCGTACTGTAGAATAAAATAAACAGTCATCCGCGAACAGTTTAAGTTTAACACCTGGCTCCATGATAGCAGAAATGTCATTGATATACACCAAAAATAAGAGTGGTCCCAGGACAGATCCCTGCGGTACTCCCGACAGCACCGCCAGTGAATCGGAAACATGACCATCCATTCTTACCTTCTGGTTTCGATCGGTTAAGTATGCTTTAATCCACCCTATAACAGTGGCATTAAGTCCAACTGTTTCCAGCTTGTGAATCAACTTATTGTGGGCCACCTTATGGAAGGCTTTGGCAAAATCTATGGTTATTTCATCAACCTGCTCTCTGGTATCAATTGCCTTAGCGAAATCGTGAATTGTTTGTATGAGTTGTGTGATAGTGGAGAGGCCCGTTCTGAAGCCATGCTGGTGGGGGTAAAGTAACGAGTTATTTTCCAAGTAGCAAACAATATGCTTAGCTATGATATGTTCCAAAAGTTTACAAGAGATGGATGTAAGGGATATAGGACGGTAATTATTCACCTTCGTTCGGATTCCTCCTTTAAACACTGGAATTACTACCGCACTGCTCCAGTCTTGTGGAACAGAATGAGTTTTCAGCGATTTTCGAAATATAAATGTCAAGTAATGCGACGCCCATTCACCATATCTTTGAAGAAACTGGGTCGGTATATCATCTGGTCCGTTCGCTTTTTTCGCATCTAAATTCAATAACAGCTCAAATACGCCCTCTCGGATGACCTCGACGTCATCCATTTGGCTACGCGCTGCACATTCCGAGTTTACGTCGACGTCATCATGGGTCGCGGTGAATACAGACTGAAAGAAGTGGTTGAAATGATCTGCAATATCTTTTTTGTTTATCAGTACTTGATTCTCCTTTCTTATTTCCTGTACCTCTTCCTTCGTAGCAGTGAAGTATCGCCAAAACTTTTGCGGTGACGTTCTAAGGAAGCGGCTAAGCGTGTCCCCAAAGAACTTTTTTAGAAGAATGCAGTGCTTGCTTTAACTCAGCTCGAAGTCGAGAAACCTGGGCAGAACTATTTTTCTGTTTACGCAGCCTTTTATTTATTATTTATACATAATGCAGCCCTATTCAGGGCTATAGCAGGAGTGGGAAGTTATATAACATAGGCAACAGAACATGAATTATATGAACGTGAATTATATCCCTGGTTATCCAGGGGCTTCGGTGCCTTGTTTTTTTTTACGCGCGTCGGGATAAAGCTGTCCACACAGTGCTGTACGATTAAGTTAAAGTGCTGCCACAACTCTCCTACTGTTTTAGTATCGAAATCGATTACAAAATCGTCAAGCGCAGACTCCAGGTAATCAAGGATGGAAACGTCATCCGTGCGTACATAATCCTTAATGCGTACAGGAATGTAGGGCCTGAAACAATCATTTGATCTTACTGCAACAGCAACGACAACCATCTTGTGGTCAGAAATACCACCTTCAACGTTAACAGTATATGAGCTTATTTCATCTGACATAAACACCAGATCCAGCAATGACCGCGATGTTGGCGTTATTCTTGTGTCTGCTTGCACAATTTGGTGTAGCTTATGCATGAACATAACTTCTAATAATTTTCCTGCTCCAGACGAATCGGAGCCAAGAGAACTTGGGCTTTGCCAATCTATGTAAGGAAGGTTAAAATCGCCGGTCATTATTAGTCGCGTGTTTGCTTTGGTGTTGGCACACAAGAAGGCGCTAATTTTTTCCAGGAACTCAGGTGGACGATACACGGCTCCGACAACGTAAACAACACCGTGAAAATTAATCTTACACCAAAGTGCTTGATCAAAGACGGAGGAGATATTGTACTTGAAAAACTTGCATCGCTCTTCACGAAATGTATCAAGACATGTAGCGTACCGCGCAGCTGGAAAAATGCTAATATAATCCTTATCCACAAGAAAGGTGACATAAAGGACTTAAAGAATTACAGACCAATCAGCCTACTCCCAGTAATATACAAGCTATTTACAAAGGTAATTTCTACGAGGATAAGAGAAACACTCGACTTTAACCAACCGAGAGAACAAGCTGGTTTTAGGAAAGGTTACTCGACAATGGACCACAGCCACGCTATCAACCTAGTAATTGAGAAGTACGCGGAATATAACAAACCTTAATCAAAAGAAGAGGCGTGCAGGACACGGACACAAGGAGAGCAGTGAACAACACGAACGCCGACTAACAACTGAAGCACAGCACAGAGGCGAAACAGAAAGAAGACACACAGCTTATCTGCGCATGCTCGGAATGGTAGCGCCACCTGTCAATCGGTTACACGTGCCGGTCTTCGCGATAGACAACTCCTAAGGCTTTCTATCTCCTCTCTGTTTAAGCTAATCGACGGCTGACTCACGCATGCACTTCCACTAATACTTATGGATTATGGACTGTTACCAACTCGCTCAACTTTCTGTCCTTTTGAATAACAAACCTCTTTACATGGCGTTTATCGACTACGAGAAAGCATTTGACTCCATAGAAATACAAGCAGTTCTAGAAGCTCTACATCGTCAAGGGGTACCTGGCGTATACGTGAAAACCATAAACAACATATACAAAGATTGCACAGCCACACTACTCCTACATGAGAGAAGCAGAGAAATCCCGATCAGGAGAGGTGTGAGACAGGGAAATACAATATCACCGATGCTATTCACTGCATGTTTAGAGGAAGTCTTTAAACGTCTAGACTGGGAAGAAAAGGGCATTCGAATAGACGGAGAATATCTAAACAATTTAAGATTTGCAGACGACATTGTGCTCTTTAGCAATGATGGTGACGAGCTGCAAAACATGATTAATGACCTAAACAGGGAAAGCATTAAAATTGGATTAAAAATGAATAGGCAAAAGACCAAAGTTATGCTCAATACCTTAGCTAAGGAACAGGAATTTAAAATCAACAATGAACCCTTACAATGTGTAAACGAATATGTATATCTGGGACAGTTAATATCAGGAACTCCTACTCAGGAAAATGAAATTCTCCGTAGAATAAGGCTGGGCTGGAGCGCATTCGGAAGGCGTTACGAAATCATGACCGCACACTTACCGCTCTCATTAAAGCGAAAAGTATTCAATCACTGCATTCTCCCAGTACTAACGTACGGTGCAGAAACATGGAGAATAACGAAAAAACTAGAGATGAAACTAAGGAGCACGCAACGTGCAATGGAAATAAAAATGATAGGGGTAACGCTAAGAGATAAAAAACGAGCGGAATGGATCAGAGAACAGACAGGAGTAGCCGATATTATCTTATCAATTAAAAGAAAGAAGTGGACCTGGGCAGGACATGTCATAAGGAGGAAGGATAATAGGTGGACAGTAAGAGCGACGGAATGGATACCACGAGAGGGAAAACGCAACAGAGGTAGGCAAAAGGTTAGATGGAGCGATGAAATTAAAAAGTTTGCGGGCATAAAGTGGAACCAACTCGCTCAGGATAGGGTGGATTGGAAATCGTTGGGAGAGGCGTTCGTCCTGCAGTGGACCTAAACAGGCTGATGATGATGATGATGCATGAACATAACTTCTAATAATTTTCCTGCTCCAGACGAATCGGAGCCAAGAGAACTTGGGTTTTGCCAATGTATGTAAGGAAGGTTAAAATCGCCGGTCATTATTAGTCGCGTGTTTGCTTTGATGTTGGCACACAAGAAGGCGCTAATTTTTTCCAGGAACTCAGGTGAGGCAGAGGGTGGACGATACACGGCTCCGACAACGTAAACAACACCGTGAAAATTAATCTTACACCAAAGTGCTTCAGGAATATCGCAATCGATCAGCATAGCGGATACAGTATCTTTTACTACTATACTAACGCCCCCACCACGTGTGTCCCTGTCTTTCCTAAACAGTCTATATCCGGGAGGAATAATGCAGTCATTAGATATGTTTTCATGCAACCACGTTTCTGTTATTACAACAACATGTAGGCTTTGTGATAGGAGCAGAAATTCCAGTTGTGTTGTCTTATTCACAATACTTCGCGCGTTCAAGCTTAAAAGGCGTAGCTATCTCTGCATGGATGGGCCCGAGCTCCTGCCTGCTGCATCAACAGTGTCCCTTGACTGATGGTGCTGGTTTCTTTTATCAGCCGTACGTTTCGAAGTTGTAGACAGCAGAAAAACGCTCATTTCGACTGTGATCCCATACATATTGCCACGGGGATAAGAATAACCAGAGGAGTGTAGAAATTATATTTACACAATATATACAAGGCAAGAGCAGCAGACAAGATGGCAGAGCATCAGCACGAGCGCTGCTCTGATCGTCATCTTCATCTTCTTGGTGCATTCCTCCAGGCTCGGCAGGATGCGCCGCTAACTGCGCGGAATAGCGCGTAACATAGAACCCCCGCCGTCGAGAGCGCCGTCTCGGCGCTTAAGCAGCGGTATGATCGTGTCCGACAATATAAGGTTTAAGTCGGGAGACGTGCACGATATCTGTGGAAGGCACGGCAGAAGAGCGGCTGTGCACCGGAGCGATCTCGTACGTGACGTCAGTGATCTGGCGCAGGACCTTGTAAGGCCCGGAGTAACGCGAAAGAAGCTTGGATGACAAGCCAACGTGGCGGCAAGGTGTCCATAGGAGGACCAGTGAGCCTGGAGAGTAATGGACGACTCTGTGGTGGCTGTCGTACCGAGCCTTCTGGGATAGTTGGGAAGCTTGAAGGCGATCCCTTGCAATCTGGCGAGCCGTTGCAGCCCGAGATGCTGCATCGTGGGCGTAGTCTGTAAGAGGGCGCACAGGTGCTGGTAGGAGAGTCTCGAAAGGCAATGTGGGATGGCGGCCAAACAAGAGATAAAAGGGGGAGAAGCCAGCGGTGTCGTGACGAGACGAGTTATATGCGAATGTTACATATGGCAAGGTGCTGTCCCAATCACGGTGGTCTGCAGAAACGTACATGGAGAGCATTGTGGTCAGTGTACGGTTAAGGCGCTCGGTAAGGCCATTGGTTTGCGGGTGATATGCAGTGGTCAGTTTGTGACGTATGGAACACGAACGCAGAATGTCGTCGACGACTTTGGACAGAAATGAGCGTCCGCGGTCGGTCAGCAGTTGTCGAGGAGCACCGTGGTGGAGAATAACGTCGTAAAGGAGAAATTCCGCAACGTCAGTGGCACAGCTTGTCGGTAGCGCTCGCGTGATGGCGTATCGCGTCGCGTAGTCGGTAGCTACTGCTATCCACTTGTTCCCATTCAAAGATGTTGGGAATGGTCCGACGAGATCAAGCCCGACGCGGTAGAACGGGACAGCTGGAATATCTATTGGCTGAAGAGGACCAGCTGGCGGCGTGGACGGATGCTTGTGGCGCTGGCAGGACTCACAAGCAGAAACGTATCGGCGTACAGAACGGTGGAGGCCTGGCCAGAAGAATCTACGCCGCACGCGATCGTACGTGCGAGTTGCTCCAAGATGTCCAGCTGTTGGGGCGTCATGAAGCTGTTCAAGAACAGTCGAACGGAGTGTTTCAGGGATAACAAGTAGAAGCTCGGGGCCATCGGAGGTGGTGTTTCGTCTGTACAAGATGCCATCATGGAGCACGAACAATTGTAGAGATGGATCAGAGGAACGAGAACGCAGACGGTGGATAATGGACCGCAGATTGGCATCGCTGAGCTGTTCGCTGCGTATGTCGGTTAAAGTAGAGAGTGCGAAGACACAGGCGTCCGAATCGTGTGCTGACAAGTCGGGAGGGTCCACAGGATGGCGGGATAGGCAGTCCGCATCCTGGTGCAGTCTGCCAGACTTGTAACTGACCTCGAAGCTGTATTCTTGTAGCTTCAGTGCCCAGCGACCCAGTCGGCCAGTCGGATCTTTGAGGGAGGACAACCAGCAAAGCGCGTGGTGGTCTGTGATGACCGAAAACGTGCGACCGAACAAATAGGGCCGAAACTTGCCGACAGCCCAGACTAGCGCGAGGCACTCGCGTTCAGTGATAGAGAATTTGCACTCCGAAGGGGAAAGAAGGCGACTGGCATAGGCGATAACGCGGTTTCGTCCTTGTTGATGCTGGGCGAGAACGGCGCCGATTCCATGTCCACTGGCGTCGGTGCGAAGTTCAGTGGGAGCTGAGGGGTCAAAGTGGGCCAAGATGGGCGGTGACGTAAGTAAAGTTGTCAGCGTGCGAAACGCATCGGCTTGGGCAGGACCCCAAGAAAAGGACGTTTCCTTTTTTAGAAGTTCCGTAAGGGGACGGGCAATGTCGGCAAAATTCTTGACGAAACGTCGAAAATAGGAGCAAAGGCCGACAAAGCTCCGTACGTCTTTAGTGGAACGAGGTAGAGGGAAGTCTTTGACAACGCGAACTTTGTCGGGGTCAGGCTGCACGCCTTCGGCACTCACAAGGTGGCCAAGCACAGTGATTTCGCGGCGGCCAAAACGACATTTGGCAGAGTTGAGCTGAAGGCCTGCTTGCCTGAAAACTTGGAGAACTGCTGACAGGCGGCTGAGGTGGCTTTCAAATGTCGGCGAGAACACGATGACATCGTCAAGATAACACAGGCACGTCGACCATTTGTATCCACGAAGGAGAGAGTCGATCATCCTTTCAAATGTGGCCGGGGCATTACAGAGCCCAAACGGCATTACCTTAAACTGGTAAAGTCCGTCGGGCGTAACGAATGCGGTCTTTTCGCGGTCTTTATCATCGACGGATATCTGCCAGTATCCTGACCTGAGGTCAATAGAAGAGAAGTAGGCAGATCCGTGTAGACAGTCGAGGGCGTCGTCGATCCGCGGCAGAGGATAGACGTCTTTGCGCGTTACTTTGTTCAAGAGACGGTAGTCCACGCAGAATCGCCAGCTTCCATCTTTCTTCTTGACAAGAACGACCGGCGATGCCCATGGACTGCACGACGGTTCGATGACGTCTTTGGTGAGCATCTTGTCCACCTCACGTTGTATTACGTTTCGCTCGGCGTGGGACACGCGGTAAGGACGTCGTCGGATGGGGCTGGCGTCTCCGGTATCGATCTTATGAGTGACCATTGTTGTCTGCCCCAAAGGACGGTCATCAAAGTCAAATATGTCGCGGTAGGACTTTAATATGCACCGCATATCTGCTATCTGTTGTGGCAGGAGGTCAGATGCGATCATCTTGTCAATGTCACCGTCGACGTGGGAGGAAGCGGAAGGGGCCAAGGGTAGAGAAGCGTCGGCGACGAATGCAGAAACGGCGCAGTCATCGACAGGAGAGATGTTGGCTAGAGTCATACCGGCTGGGATAAGTTGTGTGCACCAGCTGAAGTTCAATATAGGTAGCGATGTTCGATGACCCGTCATTCTAATAAGAGTGTGAGGAAGAGCGACGTTCCTCGCCAATAAGACCTCGGTGATCGGAGTCAAGATGTAATCGCCATCGGGGATGGGGGAAAAAGACCGCAAGTCCACATATGTAACAGCTTGAGGAGGTAGGCGAACGTAATCCACTGAGCACAAGCGCGGTGGGCGTGTATTAGGGACGTCATGGTAATACGGAAGGTCAAGCTGAAGCGAGCCTGTTCGACAGTCAATAAGGGCAGAATGGGCCGACAGAAAATCCATACCGAGAATAAGTTCATGGGAGCACTTCTCGAGCACGGCAAGTAGTACGCTTGTGGACCGGTCAGCAACACTTATTCGAGCCGAGCACATCCCTAGCACCGGAAACGTTCCGCCATCGGCGACACGAATGAATGGAACTGTGGGTGGTGTTAGGACCTTCTTAAGGCGGCGACGGAGCTCCGAATTCATCACTGATATTTGAGCCCCTGTGTCCACTAGAGCGACAACATCTACGTCATCCAGTTTAACGTCTATCATGTTCCGTCTGGTCTGCAGCGTAGTCAGAGGATTTGGCAGGCTAGTCGTCGATGCAGCATCACCTCCGGGAGCTGCATCGGCTAGTTTTCCCGGGGGAGGCGTTCAGACGGCGACGTAGGGCGGCGGAATTGGGGCGAGCGAGGCTGGCGGCGAGACAGCGGCGAGCGGGACTGGTGACCATACGGTGATGGTGAGCGACGGTACGGCGTGGAAGGGACGTCGTTACCGGTGTCCTGAGGAGGCTCGCGGTAGGGCTGAAATCGGCCATGGTCCGAATCGGGGCGGCGGTTGGATCCATACGGCTGGCGCCAGTACCACCGGCTGTTACAATAACGGGCCACGTGTCCAATGCGCCGGCATTGGAAGCATATGGGGCGGTCATCAGCGGTCCTCCACTCGGCTGGATTGCGAGTACGGAATGGCGGCCTTTCACCCTGCGCGTACGAAAAAGGAGGACGGCGGTCAATCGGCCGGTAAGGAACTGCGGCACACACAGCGTGTAGGCCAGCATTGGAGAGCTCCTGATGCACGATAGCTTGAACTAGTGGCACCATCTGGGAACTGTGGTCACAAGTATGGGCGCACGTTGGAGCAGGAGACACAGCGTCAAGTTCACGTCGGACGATTGTCTTGACGTGTTCGGCGGTGAGTGGCGCGGTGAGCGGCGCCGACGGCTCAGGTACATCGGCGCACGACCATGTTGCTGCCGTGTTCGGAAGTCGAGCGAATTGATGGGCAATACGTCGACTTTTGGCGGCTTCAAAGCGCTTGCACTCCTGGATGATGGCATCGATCGTGTCGCAGTCTTTGCAGACTAGCAGATTGAAGGCGTCATCTGCTATGCCTTTTAACACATGACCCACTTTCTCAGACTCCGCCATGCAGTCGTCGGCTTTGCGACAAAGGGCGAGCACGTCTTGTATATAAGTCAGGTATGACTCTGCCGACGTTTGTGCTCGGGATGCCAACTCCTTCTTTGCCGATGCCTTTCTGCCTGCGGACTTGCCAAACAGGGCACGCATCTTTTCTTTGCATACATCCCAGCTCCCAATTTCGTCTTCGTTATTCTCAAACCACACCTTCGCTGTTCCCTTGAGGTAAAATAAGATATTCGCCAACATGATAGTCGCGTCCCAATGATTGTTCCTACTTGCACGCTCGTACATGGGCAGCCAGTCTTCATGTCGACATCGTCAGTACCGCAGAATGTGCCTGGATCTTTCAGCTCAGCAAGGACGACCGTTGTTCTTGCAGCCGCGTCGGTGGGCGCCGGTTCCTCTTCCGCCATTGTGCAGAAAGCCAAGCGTCGGCCGCTGCGAAGCTCCGTTGCACCGTATGGGCTACCCAGCACTTCCACCAAAAATGCCACGGGGATAAGAATAACCAGAGGAGTGTAGAAATTATATTTACACAATATATACAAGGCAAGAGCAGCAGACAAGATGGCAGAGCATCAGCACGAGCGCTGCTCTGATCGTCATCTTCATCTTCTTGGTGCATTCCTCCAGGCTCGGCAGGATGCGCCGCTAACTGCGCGGAATAGCGCGTAACAATATGTGTCGAGAGTAACGATAGGACGATGCGACGTTCGGCGGGGCCGGCGACTAACTCCCCGGCCATGTTTACTGATACCATATGTCTGTAACACGTCTGTAACCACTTTAGTGGCGCCGTCTGTTAGTGTGTTAGTACAAGTGACGCCACCTACGATTAATATAACAAAATACAACAACACTACATCTCCCTTTCCAAGATCTACAAATTCAGTCTTTTGGGTGGGACCACACGCCTCCCGGATCTGGTAACCTTGTGGGGTATGCTGTCAGGGTCTGCGCCGGTACTCGTATCGTCCTGGCCATGTGATGGTTTCTCCTGGCTGAGTCTGTGCTCCTGGAGACTGGGGATGGCGCACTGAGATCTGGGGAATAAGGCACGAGGTGCCATCGGTTTCGTTGTATAACTCCGCTGGGAGTTTATCGTGGACGCTGGGCCCGGCTAAGAACTTGGGCCCGGCACTCAGTATCGGTCACCCACACTTGTCTCCTGAAGAGAGGTCCCGGAGCTCTCTCGCCCCATGCCGACGGTTGAAGTCCCGAGTTTGCCTTTTCTTAGCCGCGGCGTCCTTTTGGAAGACGACGTCTGGTCGTGGTAGGTCCGGTGACAGCTTGGCCGGGTCCCTGGGAATGCGTGTCCATAACCGTCGCCCCATGAGAAGTTGGGACGGGCTGTACCCTGTGACACCTGGTGTGTCACGATACGCCAGCAGTGCCGGGAACCGGTCGTTGCTCTTGCGGAAAAGATCCTTCACGGTCTTAACAGCCCGTTCCACCGCACCATTCGATTGAGGATAACCAGGACTGCTAGTGATGCGTCTAAACCCATAGTTCTGGGCAAAACTTGAGAACTCGTGCGACGAGAACTGGGGCCCATTATCACTTCGAAGCACTTCCGGTATGCCGAATCGAGCCATGACACTCTTGACAGCCGATATCACCGCTTGGCTGGAAGTGTTGTGTAGCGTGATAACCTCTGGATAGCGTGAATAGTAGTCCACGAGCAGCAGAAAATTTTGTCCCTCCATGTGGAACAAATCTGCACCCACTTGTTGCCATGGGTACTCCATTGAAGGTGTTGGCAGGAGAGGCTCGGCACGCTGGACCCTGGTAGTTGCACAACGTTCACATGATTTCACCATAGACACGATATGTTTGCCTACATGAGGCCACCAAACAGCATCACGCGCACGTGCCTTGCATCGGTTCACACCCTGATGACCCTCGTGAAGTGAAGCCAACACGTCCTTCTGCAGAGCCTCCGGAATCATCAGACTCCCTCCTTTAAGGAGCAGTCCATTGCACACTGTCAGCTCCCCTTGGTACTTCCAATAGTTCGAAAGGTTTGATGGTACTTTGTTTTTTCGAGGCCAACATTGCCTGCAGTACTTCACGAGGGTAACGCACTCGCCATCCATCAACTGCTGACGAACCGCTTTAAGGCTAACTGGTGCGCCTTCCTCGATGTTGCCGACGGCCTCACTGACGTACAACTCCACTTGGCTTTCTTCTGCCGGAAACGCTGATGTGACGGGCGCTCTTGAGAGAGTATCAGCCGTTGCCAGCAGCTTCCCTGGAACGTACAATACCGTGTACGGGTACCTCATGAGTTTCAGTCGAATCGTTTGGATCCTTGGTGGTAAAGCATTAACGTCCATGGAACCAAGCAACGACGTGAGCGGTAGGTGATCGGTCTCGATAGTAAAGTGTAAGCCCCGGACATACTCGTCAAACCGTGTGACAGCCCATGCAGCTGCCAAGCCCTCCTTTTCCGTTTGGCTGTACCTTTGCTCTGTTGGTGTGAGGGAGCGTGATGCGTAGGCCACGGCGCTGCGCTCTCCGCTCGGCTGGTCTTGTAGCAAAACGGCACCTAATCCAAACGAACTGGAATCTGCGGATACGATGGTCCGGTATAGTGGGTGGTAGTTAGCCATGCATATGTTGGACGACATCATGTCTTTCAACTTTTGGAAGGCGACCTGCTGGGCCAGTCCCCACGCCCAGTCACTTCTTTTGTTGAGCGGTCCTCTAATGGGTGCCGTCACCTCTGACAGATGGGGTAAGAACCGTCCCACGTGGTTTACCATGCCCAATAGTCTGCGAACGCCACCGACGTCGACAGGAGGTTCCGTGCTCTTGACAGCATCAAGCTTGTCTGGGTCCGGCGAAATACCGCTGCCGCAGACAACTACGCCGAGGAACTTGACGTTTGCGACGCCGAATTGACATTTCGACTTGTTCAGGGTCAGCCCAGCGTTTCTCAGTCGAGCCAGCACTGATTGGAGCCGACTATCATGTTCTGCACGGTCGCGGCCAAAAACCAAAATGTCGTCGATCATGTTTACGACGCCGTCTTGACCCTCGAGAATGTAACTCATTTGGCGCTGAAAGTATTCGGGAGCGGACGTTATCCCGAATGTCAGTCGACGGTAGCAATAACGTCCGAACGGCGTTATGAATGTTAATTCTTCAGACTCTTCTGCTAGTTTTACTTGATGAAAACTTGATGTAGCGTCAAGCCTCGAGAACACCTGAGCATTACCCAGTAGTCCCAAAACTTGGTCTACGGTGGGCAGAATATGGCGCTCACGCAACACTACCTGGTTCAACTTGGTGAGGTGGACGCAGATGCGGTATGAACCGGATGCCTTCGGTACGACGACCATACCGGCGCACCACGGTGTAGGCTTTGTCACGCGTCTGATCACGCCCTCCGCTTCAAGCCTGTCAAGCTCCGCCTTGACGACACCGTGTAAAGGGATGGGCACACGTCTTGGGACCAGCAGCGAATAGGGGACAGCATCTGGTTTTAGGCGTATAGTGTACGCTTCTTGCAGCTCGCCCAAACCACAGAACAGCTTGTCTGATGCCGCCTGGCTGCCTTGCGTCTTGACCACCGGATCCACGAACTTGACCACACCCCGCTCTTGGATAGCAGGAAATCCCAGAAGTGGCATGACCTGTGACCGAAGCACGTAAAGTCGTTGCGTTGCCGACTTGTTCTTCCATTGCAGAGTGCCGATAAACGTTCCCAGCACGTCCAACGGTTGTCCCGCCGGTCCAGAAAGTTCCCCTTTCGGCGGCTCAAGATATGGCGGAATTCCAGAAAATGTACTAGGGACGACTGTGACCTCGGCGCCGCTGTCAACTTTGAAGCGTAGAGGCATTCCATCCACTTTTACATCCACGAACTTGGCGCGCTCTTCGCTGTTCGAACCGACGGCACCCAATTCCACAACAGAAAGTGGCTTGCTACCCCGGCGAACCACTGCGAAATGGCCCTTCTTTCCACATTTGTCGCAGGTTGCCGGCGTGCGGGGCATTCTGAGCGCGGATGTAAGGAGCGACCACAAAATCCAGAAGGCGAAGAAACATGCATCCATGCATGGGCAACTGCGCTGTGCGTCTCTCGCTACTGTGGGTGGTTCTGCACGACTTTCGCTGCGTCCACATTTATCGATTCGTGATGCGTTATCACCGCCGCCGAACAAGCTGAAAGATTCGCTCTTTCCTTCTCTGCGTCTTCCGCTTGGACACAAATGCGCGCTTCATCCAACGTAAGCTTTGGATTGCGGCAGAGCTTATCTGATAACTTCGTGTCACGAAGGTCAACGATAAAAGGGTTGCGAACCAGTCGCTCTTCTATGTCCCGTGTAGCGTAATTGCAGTGTTTCACCATATTTCCCAGTGCCGTGAAGAACGCGTCCGCTGTCTCGCCTGCCTGTTGAACACGTCGGTGGAACCGTGCGCTCTCGTACAGTTCGTTGGCGGGGTGTATGAAGTATCCGTGCAGCTTGCCAACGATGACGCTGTACTTCGAATAGTCTTCGTCCCGTACTTGCAATGAACACAGTATGTCCCGTGACCTGGTGCCCATGCAGTAGAGCAGCGTTCTGACGCGTACTTCATCCGCCGCATCAAGACCCGTTGCAAAACTGTAGTCGTCGAACTGCTGGCGCCACCTTTGCCAAGCCGCTGCGTTCTCGAAGTCGAAATGGGGTGGCGGTTGCAAGTTGGGCCCAGCGACCATGGCCACCATGGCTTTCCCGCCGGTCGCCGCAGGTAGCCCGCTGTCCTTGTTCTTCTCGCCCAGAGGCATTTTTACTATGATCCAGACCCCACTTCTGACACCATGTCGAGAGTAACGATAGGACGATGCGACGTTCGGCGGGGCCGGCGACTAACTCCCCGGCCATGTTTATTGATACCATATGTCTGTAACACATCTGTAACCACTTAGTGGCGCCGTCTGTTAGTGTGTTAGTGCAAGTGACGCCACCTAGGATTAATATTTATTTATTTATTTATTTTACATACTGCAGCCCTGTAAAAGGGCTATTGCAGGAGTGGGATTATACAGTGCAAAAAAAATCGCTACAGAAAAGACATGTGAAGTAACACCAAAATAACAATAAAGCATTTATAACAGTAAAGGAATTAAGCTTTTGTTATGTAATGATTTTCAACAAGAATATTCACATAATCATTGAGGGGGAGTGATCGAATGTCACCAGGTATGAAATTCCATAATTCTATTGTGCGAGGAAAGAAACTGTACTTAAATGTATCTGTGCGTACAAAAAAGGTAGCGAGATTGAGCTAGTGGAAGTTACGCGTAGAGGAAGGCTTGGCAAATGACAAAAAGGCTGTGTTTGAAATGTGATATGAATGGTTGATTATGTTGTGCAAAAATTTTAATAATTCTACATCACGACGTACTCAAAAAGGTTCCAGCTTTAGCTCATGTAATGCTGATGACGGCGAGAAGTAGCGGTCGTACCTACGATAAATGAAACGGGCAGCCTTTCTCTGAACCGCTTCCAGTCTGAGGACGTCGCATTGTCTGTAAGGTGAGCACACCGTAGAGGCATAATCGATGATAGGGCGAACAAGAGATTTATACATTGAAAGTTTAATATCTTTAGGGGCATTCTGCATTGTTCGACGAAGATATCCTAGTTGCTTTAAGGCTTTAGAACATGTTAAGGCAATGTGAGTAGACCATGAAAGATCATGAGTGAAAGTGACACCAAGATATTTGTACTGCATCACTCTGCTTATAGAGACACCATTGAAAGAGTAGGTTGCAATAACCGGTATAACTTTTTTTGTAAAGGACAAAACAACAGTCTTCTTGAAATTAATGTTCATTTTCCATTTTTCGCACCAAGCACAAAACGAGGTAAAGGAATCATTCAAACGCTTTACGTCAGCTGCGGAAACGATCACCTCATATAAAGCACAATCATCTGCGTAAAGGCGGATGTTCGAAGATACTTGTTCTGGAAGGTCGTTTATATAAATTAAAAATAATAAGGGGCCCAGGACGCATCCTTGTGGGACCCCAGAGCCTACCTCTAGAACTGATGACCTTGTGGAACTGAAGTCGACATATTGAGAACGATTATGAAGAAAACTAGCAATCCAATCAACCAGACGTGAATTTTTTAGGATGATGTCTAGTTTGTGCAGAAGATGAGAATGTAGTACCTTGTCAAAGGCTTTAGAGAAGTCGGTAAAAAGTGCATCGATTTGATGGCCCTGGTCTAAATGAAACGCAATGTCGTGAGTGAATTCAGTTAGTTGGGTGACGGTGCTGAAACCACTTCTGAAGCCGCCAGCTGTTGTAACAAAATACAACAACACTACAATATGTATCATTGTTTATGCGAAGTTTATTGTGAACGAGCATGACCTTAGCTTTCATGGACCTGTCTGTGGCTGTGCTTTCCCATAATTTCCTACGTACGTCTACGGTTTCTTTCGCATAGTCAGGGCTAACACGCCAAGGAGTACCCTTTAGTTTTGTTCCTTTTTTCAGCACGCTTTCCTTTTCTCTGGCTTCGTAAAACTTGAGAATAACTGGTCTACATTTTTTTGGTTGCAGTTTTCCAAGGCGATGAATTCGCTCGACCGTTTGAACTTGTACACCCATGGTTTCTTTGAATATGTTCTCTAGAACAAGTTCCCTCAAATTTCAAATTTGACTCTGTTTCTACGCCCGATTCGGCCTCCGTGACGCCAAACACTATCAAGTTATTGCGCCGCCTTCTGTTCTCGTAATCAACCAGCTTTTCAGCCTGTTGTTGAACTATACTTTCTAACTTCCCAGTCCTGCTGTTCATCGCTTCGAATGCATCCAAGAGGCCCTGTATTCTGTCTGTCTTGGTGCTTAGTGTGACAATTTCACTCTTTATGTCATCCATCTTCCGATCAAATGCAGCCTGATTCTGAGTAATTTCTTCTAACAAATCGTTGACCTTTGGTCCGGGATTCTCCTCAATGTCCCCCGCCATAAGCAACAAGAGAAGCATCGACCAGCAATCATGCAAAATATCATAAAACTTGCGAGGGCATGGCAAGACTATTAAAAAACGATTGTGGCTTCGATACATAGCTATATTGTCCATAGCACTTGCTGCAAAAGCAGTAGCGGTGGTTTAGGCATGTCGCTCTTCATCCAAATGCCGTGCCCTCTGAAGCGAAGGTCGCAACGGGGCTCTTTAAGTAGGGTGTCGAAGGGTGACGTCACACTTTGACACCGTACTATATATATATATATATATATATATATATATATATATATATATATATATATATATATGTGTGTGTGTGTGTGTGTGTGTGTGTGTGTGTGTGTGTGTGTGTGTGTGTGTGTGTGTGTGTGTGTTGTAAAGGGCGTTTATTGAAGGCTGGCGTAAGGCCCGACCGGTAGCTTAGTCGACGGCTGAAGGCACGAGCCCCGAGAGCGAGAACGAGCAATGCGCGTTAAGGCTGTTTCACATGCTGCGATTGCAGCGACGAAAATCGTTCCAATCGCTATGTTCGCTCCCGTCGCTTAATGGCGGTTTCGTTTCAGATGACTTGCGATTGCAGCGACTGTTTTTCCCGCGACAGTAGCGACCGGCTATCTTCAAATGTGTTTAAATAACCGTGCGTTATAATATTATTAACTTTTGTTTTACAGGATTGAAGAACATGCATGTATTGTAATTTAAAAACGGCTGCAAGTGGGTAAATTATTTTGGCGTGCGCAACAGCGGCTCCCGCACATCAGTAAAGACGTGAAAATAGCGGTGGCAGCGGCTCAGCAGCTGCTTCGGCTGCTTCGCGTCGTGAAGAAAAAAAAACTTTGCGCCATGGATGTAGCCACGTAGGAAGGGTCCGCGTATTCTTCTTCGAAGTCGTCGTGCGCGCGAAGCATGATCCTCCGTGTTCAGCATCAAGTTGTCAACGAATGGTTCGTGTATCTTGCTCGCAAGTGCCTACTATACACTGTAGTGCCTTCGAACCGGACGACGCCGGCATCTAACCAAAGCCCACATTTATGGATCTGCAAATGATGTATATGTGTGTGTCTGTGCACGGAATACGGTTAGTTTATGTTGTGACCGAACGCGGCAGCACGCATGTAACCGAAAACTCACATCTTGAAGGCCGCGAAAAATGACGCCTCTGTGTGTGTGTGTGCGCGTGCGTGCGCGTGTGTGCTTGCAGTTTGTTTTGTGAACATCGATATCACGGATCGTCCGTCGTGGAATCTGTGGTGTGGATGTGTAACAACTAGCATCACAAGTTTATAAGGAGCTGCAGTCACCTGTGTTGAAGCCTGTATGTTGCGTCACTACATTGTGAAGACACGGATGTCGTTTAGTTTCCTAATGCTAGTAGATTACTGGGAGTCTGTCCAAAGAAGCAAAATACGTTGCACTCCCCACGCCGTGCACGAAATGTATTTTTGATGTATAGTCTTATAACAAGTTAGTAGCGTAGTCATGCACCTAGAGCTGTAGTAGACTGTTCCCCTGCTATGCCTCATTTCTGCTAGAACCGAATTGTTTGCAAAACAGAAAAACAGCCAATAAGGGCATGAATTAAGTACTATCTCCAAACAGCCTATATATTTAGATACGTGGTTTTACTGCAATAAAAGGATTCTGTCGACAAGCAGAAATATTAACAGGGCTCACTGTGTTTCTGTGACATGCATTCATTGTCTAATGGTTCAGAAACTGCTCTCCATCCTGTTCCATCTCGGGAGTCTCTCGAAGTTTAGAATGTTTTCTTGCCGTAGCATTTCCTCAATCAAATGCGCTTGTTGGAATTGAGAAGCATTTGTGTGATGGTCACCGCTATAGAGAAAACTGCTGTATTGGCCTTGAGGCACAGAGCATTTCTTCAGAAGGTGAAACAGTATTTGTTTGGGTGGCTCAGTGAAGCTCAGTGAAATCACGCTGTAGGGCATGGTGCCAACACACCCTCTGTTGTGCGAGTCGGCTTGGCGCAGAGAGAGAAACACACACTTCACGCCTTCTGCAGAAACTTGCCGGTTCCACCTGTCAAGGCTAGCCAGTGCCGATTCATCGTACTTGATGTGCTTCTTGTGCGACCTTGGTGGCTGCAAATTATTTGTTATATAAGCAAAAAAGGTGTTGCATGTACAGCAATTACCTAATTATCTGCACAGTATGTTTCTTTGGAATGTAAAACTTATAATTATTCAATAACTCTGGCTTGACTGGTTTGGTCATTACCAGAACTATTGGTACAGTGTCGTTCCTTGTCTTTCCACCACACATATGCCGTTGTTTGCTTATTGTTCGAGGCATTGGACTCATGGCAAAGGGAGGCGAGAGGATGCACCATCTCATTTTCCTCAAAGTGGCAAGCAGCGAGCATATTTGTGTCATCAACCACCAAAGTCTCTGTCTTTGCATGCTCTCCACACTTCACGCCAGGTCCAATTGGCTCATTTCTTTTCTCTTTTTGAGAACAGGAGACAGGTAGCTGAGACAGTGCAAAAATAGTGACAGCATGGCATCTAGTAACAAAACAGGCAGCTTAGGTTTGTCAAGAGAGATGTCACCACCAAGATCACCTTCATTGCGTCTCCATTTCACTGTTTGAGAAATGCTTCTAGCAAACGTAGTTATGGGGCATGAGCTCTCGACCTTTCCTTAGTATTGTACAAGTCCATGCCTCCACTTTCATCAAGCCACTGAGAACGTCGAAAGTAATCGGCTTCACTTTGCTAGATGCACTACTGTTGTAGTTTGGCGCAACACATTTCTGTCCCATCCTAAAATGGCACTGGTGGAAACCCCAGAGAGCGCAAGCCTTTGTTGCAACACAAAAAGTGCACTTAAAAGTCTGAGAAGCCGTGAGAGTTGTAAAGTCAGCAGATCACAAAGAATATGCAGCATCCTGCATGCCTTTTCTTCCCAAGGCCATTTACCCATACCTGTTCACAACATGCAAACGAGGGACTTGCAGCGGCAGGTGTCACCTGCACTGGAGTCACTACATGCAGCTCATTACAAGTGCTGTATAGCACATATTGAAGTGATTATTTATTACAAACTACAGCCAAAATGCCCACAGAGTTTACTTATTGATGCTGCAGACAGAAAACTGAGAATATTTGCAATATATGAGACGGTATCGCAGTTTTTACGCATTGCACCCATAGGATGACATGTAAAAGATGACCACTTGCCGGAAGTTTCATCTGTCGTGATGCAAAGAAAATTCAATTTCCTCCTTGCCAAACCATTTCATGAATGGGCCATGGCGCGCGCTGCCACAGCCTAGCAGATTCCTCTCCTCAAATACTGCCTTCTCCATGCCTCGAGGACATACCATGTCTCCACCTACATTGTCACTTTGCTCGTAGGATGCCAGGTTTTCTTGTCTGCTGCAACCAAGCTGCTCTGTGCGACTGGCAAGTGCTGAAATTGTTCCTGTGCATCTTGCACATTTCAGCCACTTTGTCTAGAGAACACACCTTTGAGAGCTTGTTAGGGGCACAAAAACAACATTCACATTGAATTTTGATGCTTCTTTTTTGGTGTTGCATAACAACCTATGCGGGTAAGCAATCGCCTGCACTCTCTTGATGCCTTTTCCATTTCTTTGTCCTGGCAAAGGTTTTACTGCCTGAAGTAACTTGCATAGAGAAGTAATCACCAATGGTGGCTATGATGAATCTGATAGGTGCGCATTTTCAGAGGAAAAACTCCACTGCACAGTGTCAACAGAATTTCTTTAATGGGCCACTGGGACAAGTTAGGGCAGCATTGTAAGAACACTCTCAGGCCTTTGCAAAGAACACAGCACATTGACAGTGTAAGCTTTCCTGCATGTGCTCTTATTGTTCTCTTTAGGTCTTCTTCCATTCCTGCTTCTCCTCCCCCCTCTTGTTCTTCCTCTTCCATTGTCTTCTTTTTCAAATTCCTTCTCATTTGTCATCTGCATCCTCTCCTTCTTTGCCGTCGTCATCTCCTTGCTCTTCTGTGTTTTCTCCCCCGGCCCCCAATTCTCCTCGTCTTTGTCGATAGAACCATAGCTGACGACTGACAACATATAAGGCCCAGAGTCGGGGGTGGGTGCTACTACTCCTGTTGGGCTGGGTTCAAATGTGCACAGGCATGCAGAAAGGGAGATAAACATTACTGAAAGATTGCTAGTTTTCCTTCAGGTGAGTTGGGGTATGGACTTTTTCTCATTATGAGCGATAGCGGTTTCGGACAGCTGCTTCAGGCACCATTGTCACCAATTTTGAGCATTGTAACAAGCCCATACCGGTTTACGCTGTATTGTTATACCAGGTGCTTAGAAATTTCCAAGGGAATGTGAAAGGCAAATGCCAAGTTCCATTGATCTGTTTCTTGGGCTGCTGCTGCTGTTTCACACATAGCTGCTTTGTTACAGCAGCAGTGGTGACAAATGTCATTTTGAGTTGCTTAAGGTTCTTCTGCAGCGTTGTGCCTTCTCGGTCTTCCTCGCAACTAGAGCCTTGTGCACCTTCACCTACAATGATGTGGCATGAGATTTTGCAGCAAGACACAGTCAACTTTGTTGTAATACGAAGGCAACAAAGCTGACCGCACCAGCAAGATATACTTAATCAGCTTTACAGTGAAGCGAGAGATGCACTCCACCTATTCGATGCTCGCCTACACTCTGGTTTTTTGTACTGCGCAACACAGCCTTGAAACATAGTAATATAAGGTTTTTAATAATACTATTGGTTTTAATAATACTAAGGTTTTCATAATACTAATAATGCTATTAATAATACTTGTTGCGCATCAACGCTTTGAAAGTAAATCAACGACGCTGCTAGCATTCCTGATATGGTACGTTATAAAAGCACACATTAATACACCAAAAATTATCTAAATTTAGTTACTGGTCGCATAGTCAGTCCAACAATGACGTGCCCGATTTACGGCGTCGGTGTAAGGCGAAGTATTTCTGGTTAATTAGCGCGCCCCGTATCCATGAAAACTGCATGCATTAACAGTTCAGAAAGTTCCGGCGACATACAAAGGTCTCGGCTTCTTGACAAAGCACCTTAATTGTAAGTTCGTGTCGCGCCGCTAGAATGTGAGTTCGATTTCCGGCCACGGCGGCCTCATTTCGATGCGGAAGAAAAGCAAGAGCATTCGCCGAATTGGCGCACAAAAAAGCAGCCCGCCATCGGATGCCTCGCGACCACGTCGTGCTCAATCATTATTATCGCAGGCTCATAGCATTTACAACGCGCAATGCGCGTGTGAGTGCACGCAAGGTATGTGCTGTAATACCTTGGCTGTGCGGCAACAACAGGCAATCTCAAAAAGAGAGAGAGAGAAAAAAAAAAGAATGCTTGTGTATGCAAGGCAAGTCGCACACATTCGATAGCGTCGAGTCTCAACTCGAGTACATCAACCAGCGGGAATCTTTCTCCGCGCACGGAACAAAATGCGTTCGTGTGTTGTACTACGTCGAAGCGAAAGCTCGACGTATAGTACACAAGAAAGCTAAAACACCAACCCAGTGCTTCAATAAAAACATACAAGTGGAGGAATGCCGAAGTATGAGGTTTTATTTTTTTCTTTCTCGTGTCGCTATTAATAGTACTACATACCAGATTCGGTAATCCACGGCTCCGATCGCTCCGATCATAAAACACACACTCCACCGCCATGACAGCGAAACAGCTCGGGGGCTGCTGCTCGGCGCAATTTCGACGGGAAATCGTTCGGATCGCTGCGATCAGAGCGACGAAATTCCAACTTTTTGGTCGCTCGTCGCAGACCGTTGCGACAAGAGCGATCGCGATTTTTTTTGAAAATAATCGCGATCGCTCTAGTCGCCGAAGCAAAATCGCTGTGTTTTCTGCGTCATGTGAAACTGCCTTGAGGGCCAGACCCACAAGATCACACTGGAGAGCGTGCCCCATTATATGGTTCGTTAGTTTTCCGTACAATTTATATAATGATTGATTAAGTTGTGGGGTTTAACGTCCCACAACCAGCTCTGATTATGAGAGACGCAGTAGTGGAGGGCTCCGGAAATTTCGACCACCTGTGGTTGCCTTAACGTGCGCTGACATCGCACAGCACACTGGCCTCAACTTTTCGCCCCCATCGAAATGCAGTCGCTGCGGCCGCGATTCGATGCCGCGACCTTCGGATCAGCAGCCGAGTGCCGTAACCAATATACCACCGTGGCGGGGTATATATATATATATATATGTGAGGTGTAGGACTTCAATATTTCATTTATTCGTCGACGTTTCGGTCAGAGTCAGACCTTGCTCAAGACAATATTTCTTTTTCTCCTGCTTATATAGGCATGGAGGGGCGGAAAGTGTTTTACTGAGTGGGGAAAGATGGCAGGGAGCAGAGGGGCGCCTTTGAGTGTGCGTGCTGTAGCAATTTTGAAAAAGCAGCGGCAAAGGACGGGGGTTATGGGCATGTGACATACTTCGCGGAAGTTCTGAGAAAAAAAAAGAAAAAAGAAAGCGAGTGCTGTTGCGCGTACTGCATCGGGACGATCACGGAAAAGCCATCGCCAGTCTAGTAGCACGTGCAGCGACAGAAGTTGCTCTAAGTGATTGCTCATTTTGGGGAGCTCAGCGGTTAACAATGCCATCGCTGTTCAAAGCGGCCGTCGAGAGGGGGGTGGAGGCAGGGGCGGATAAATGGACGCAAAGGCGTTAAGGCCAACTACAGAAAGGAAAGAAAGAAAAAGAAATATGAAGGAATGACAGTAGTGAAGAATGCATACATATCTTTGCGAGTATATGTGGTGGGGGCTCATGTCTAGTTCTGTGGACAGTGTTATCAATAAAAGGGGGCAAAAGGTATGTGAGTGAAGTAAAGAAATATTATTTGAATAAATGATTATAAGGGAAATGCAGTAATTGAAAAGCAAGTGAAAAAATACGGGAGAGGTTATACAGGGCGCTACATATCTCAAGTAGACACAAACAGCTACTCTCATCGAAAGCATTGGCTCTAACATAAAGTAGCGCTCGTTTGAAGTATGTTGTTGGTTACTTTGATGTTAGGTACCTCTTGGTGCTGTTCTCTCTTTAATGTACGCACAACAGGAAGAGTGCCGGGATATTCATTTATTCCATTTTCCAGTGTGCCGATTTTAGGAATCAAGTATAATTCGCTCTGCTCGCGTTTCCTGGGGGAGCGGAAGTTTCCTTGCAGCGGTGTTACTCTAATCGACTCAAAACTGTGACCTTCTGATGTAATATGTCTGGAGAGGGGGAGGTTTGGTTGTATCTTCACGTGTGATCGGTGGTTGTTGAACCTGATTCGGAAAGGTGTAGCGGTTTGTCCGATGTATTGTTTAGAGAAGACCCCACATTCCAATAGGTAGACCACGTTTGGGGAGTCGCAATTAAGGTAGCCGCGGATTGAATGTGTAAATTGCAGTGTGTGCTTTTGGCTATCGTGCTAGTTTGCATGTGTTTCCACACCATGCATCTGCTCTTTCTGCAGGGTCGGCAACCGACTTGTGTTATTCTGTTTGTTCTTGAGTGTATTGGGCGCGAGGGCCACCACCGGAGATGCGGGCGCTACGGTCGTTCTGATGTGCAAAGTTGGATCACGTGATCCCACGATACCACCGCGCGCCGAGCCTCCGGTGAAGCGGACGGCTCGGCACGCGTTTTCAACGGACATTCGCCAGCGTTTTTTTAACTATAAACATCACTGCTTCGCGTTTATTTCACGTCCGCGGACGCCTAGGGACCACAAAAGCTGAAAAGTGCACTCAGAGTTATTGGAAGCGTGGTATTTGCTCACAGACGGCGTCTGCAAAATGAGCCCTACCAGTGGCACTTCTTCCCCTTTTACACTGCAGACGACGTGGCCAGCTTCAAACACAGATTCTCCTTCTGTCAGCAGCCGCGGGGTGTCATACGGCTTATCGATCAAGGTGTAGGTACTGGACACTCATAGTTTCACTGAAGCAGTTTAGACCACAATAAGTTCCACCTTGCAGCGTACTAGTGCATTCAAATGCGTAAACTAATACGTCCGGGTCTTACGCTGTATTTTCGATCGCTATTGGCCCCTTTGTGCAAAATACGGACGGGAGTCATTCGTCGAAAAATGCAATCATGATCTGGCTCGATAGCGATCGAAAATCGCTGTGTCGCGACCGTCTTACATACGCAGGAAAAATAAGCAACAGAATGGACAAGCAACGGACAACTGTACTCCACGCAGAAGTATCCTTGGGGTCATACTGGCGAGAATTTAAAATGTGATCAAGCCACAACGTCCTAAGGCGAACCCCCTGTCCGAAAATAACAAGCTTTAATGATGTGCGCTTGTGCACATGTGCTTAAATCATGTGAAAAAGGTCGCCACTGAATGCAGCTCTATGCATGCTGCTTTGCTTTCCACAAAACAAAGGAACCACTCGCATCGCGCTCCATAGGGGTACGTGTGTTGAGCATGAATACAAATTTGCTAATACGATTTCTTCGAGTCAACGGCGGTCCCTTTGTTGATGCAAACATACAATGAATGAATTGCACGAGGAACACGTCGCTTTATTGCGGCCAAAAACTATGTGTACTTACCGCAACCACGCGCTAAAACCATCTTGATGCTTATTTTCCATTCACTTTAATTAATCAAAATGCTATCTCACCTAAATAAACAAGCAGACTCCGCACGCGTGGTATCCTCGCTGGTGACCATAGCAGACAACAGCAGTCGATGCGGTGTCTAAAGCTTTGTAATGAAGCTGTTCTTTTTCCAGAAGAGTTAATTAACTTGCAGTACAATCAATAACGTAGCCACAACAGTATTTCACAGATATCGTCTAGCTGAAAGAAAACGGAAACAATAAAAAGGCAACGCGCAAAGCAGCTCCGTGCTGAACAAGGCAGTGCTGGCGGAGCAATCCAATTTTGCGCGTCACTCCGATTGTTCCGCATGGCGGCGCCACGGTACGTCCTCGCTCCCAATAACGTAGTTCCTGGTGCTTTTTGGGCGTCTATACACCACTCTAGGGGGAGTACTGACGAGCTTCTTAAGACGGTCGCTTTTCTCAAGGATATTAAAGTGTTTTTTGAGAATTTTGATAACATTTGACGCGTGACTTGTGAATGTCAGCTTTAGGTTGCCCTGTTCTGTTTGGCTTTTTTTCTTCTGATTGTGTAGGATTTGTTGGTGGTTCAGGTTAGCTACTTTTTGTATTGCATCGTCAATGATGGGGGCGGGTAATTCTGTTTGATGAGGACGCTACGCAGGTATCCTGCGTTATCTTTAAAGTCTTTTGTTCCTGAGCAGATTCTCCTAAATCGGTGTGCCTATTGGAAATAATACAATATTGGAAATACATTGGATTTCTGGGCCTATGCTACACTTTAGGCTAGATTATTCCAATGTTGGATACCAGTCGTATAACGTTGGAAACATTGGGAAAGAATGGATTTGGCCAACATTGTCAATAGTTTGTATTTTCAATATTGGTAAGCTCGTATAAGCAACGGCAGCATGAACCGTTTTTTCGAGCCTTTATTGATGGCTGTTCCTTAATTTTTTGCCAGCATTCATTGTTGGATGAGGCAGCATTTCTTGTCAGCCTTCTTTATTGGCTGATCGTATATTTTCCCCACCATTTTTAATGGCTGTCATGCACGCACTTAAATTTGTTTTGCCGAGGCTTCTGGCTCTAGGCAAAAAGCAACAATATCTAGTAAATTATGGGAGTAACAATAGCATTATTTGGTACTTAGTATGCATGTATGTCTTGCCAGCTTGGGAAATGAATTTTGTTATGTTCACGCTTCGTGGTTATGATGATAGCATAAACCAGACATAAATGGTCAAAGCACTCGTATGTTAATGCGAAACATATCTTTCGAACACCTACACATATACAAATAAGCAAAATGTCTTCTTTGTGACACATTTTATTCATGCGTTTAAGGGACATGAGAAGAGAGTGAAAAGAAAGTTCTGATAAAATCAAATCAATATTCACTCTAAGTTTCAAGTCCACTGTATATGATCAGCCTCGAGAAAACTAAACGCATAAGCGCCATAAGCAAAAAGAATAGGCACAAGAAAACATACGCCTAATACTATGCGACATGTTATGGTTTACTTGCTTATTAAATGGTGGAGCAGCTGAAGCTTGAAAGGTTCCTTAAATAATTGCACGAAACAGCTCAATTGTATCAATTAAAGACATCCTCAAGTAAAACAACATAATCGAATGTTAGGATACGCTGATGTGTTTGAGCATGGAGAATCCGAAACGGAGGGTATGTGGGGACAAACCGACCATTTCTAAAGAACCGAAAACCAGCAACAAGATTGACCGTTAAAGAGCAAAAGGAAAACATGTGTTTCAGGCAAGACAAACAGCAAACAAACATGAAAGTCACACGAACCAAAACAACTTTGCTAGGAACAATGACCTTCATCTGCCGCGATGTATACAACAAAGCCCACCACGCGTGTATTGACACTTGCGGTTGTTTTGGTTTAAGTGGAAAGCCGTTCATCACTTCCCAGTGACACGCGCGCTGGTTTTGATTCTTTGCGGGGAGCGCCATTATCACTTTCTGTTACGCGCAATGTAGGCCGCGTTTATCTTGCATGCGACTGTTGAACCATGTGGACCATTCTTGAAACTTTGCATGCTTGACGCGCACATTTCAGTGACTTCTCGAATTCCAGAGATAATGCGAGAACGCGTTATGACGCGTGTATAAAAGCCGACGCATTACACCGCTTGTCAGTCTTTCCATCGACCGACGACTGTTCACGCCGCTATTGCTGTGCATTGTCATTGGCTTCCGTGCGACTTCCGTGCTGCTTTCCTGCCCACCTTTGCAAACGACTTCCTTGCTGCTTTCCTGCCCACCTTTGCAAGCGTCGGGCGGAAGGAAAGAGCCGCATCACTACTTGAGACTCGGATACAGCTCCCCAAGTGTAACAATCTTTACGGAGGAGATGACGCGACTTTTCCGCAACGCCGACGCCGACATGCCTGAGAACAAGAAGGTTCGCCTGCTTATGCGAGGAGTAAAGCAGGAGCTGTTCGCCGGACTAATCAGAAATCCGCCAAAGACGGTTCAAGAGTTCCTCTCCTAGGCTACCACCATTGAGAAGACCCTCGATATGCGCACTCGGCAATACAATCGCCGCGTGTGCCCAGACATCGCTGAAGTCCAAGTACTCGGCCGCGACGACCTACGCGAGACCACAAGGGCCATTGTTCGCGAGGAACTGCACCGTATGTTCTCGTCGTCTCAGCCCCAAGTCGCCTCCCTCGGAGGCATCGTTCGCGAAGAGGTACAGCGCTCGCTGAGTGTTCCCTAACCACCGACACCCCAACTGCAGGCGATGACCTACGCTGCTATTGCACGACGACCTGCCGCCGCTCCTCGCCTACACCAGCACCCAACGCCTCCGCAGTTTCGTCGCCAACCACCGCCGCCACCTCCGACGCCATCCCGCTCGCAAGTAATCCAGCGCGCGCCGAGGAAAACTGACGTTTGGCGCACCCCTAACCACCGCCCACTATGCTACCACTGTGGCGAAGCCGGGCGCACCTACCGCTACTGCCAGTACCGTGAGATGGGACTCCGTGGCTTCGACGTGAACGCGCCGCGTCCGCGCCCAGGTGAGCGACCTCACGACATCGCCGACTACATCGCCGGATCGCAGTGGCAACGACGACGACCGTCCCGTTCACCTTCGCCTGGCCGCTACGTCTCCCCGGATCGCCGGCAGTACACCGGCCCCACCAGGCGCCGATCTCCAAGCCCCTATCCGGGAAACTAAAGGCAGCAACCGATGGAGGTGCGGTTGCTGCACGACGCAATGCCGAAGATCCTCCGCCGCCGCCGATGATGATGACCACGACGCACGAACCCTCCCGACGTAGTCGCAGCACGCCGCCTGACTAGAGTTTTCACGATAAAGCCTCGCCACCGACGCGACATAACAGCTCCGGACCAAGCCGACGCAGCCGTGATCCGACGCCCCGACCTAACCCAGGCAGCACGCAACGTAGGGCCGATATTTGATTTATGGCGGCAAAGTTCGGTCCATCCACGGCCTAATGTTGCCGACAGCGAGCCAGTATCCGCTAAGTCGCCGTCAATGACTGACAACGTCGGGCTACTATAGCCGTTGCCCCGCCGATATCGGCAGGCCGTCCACTGTAATCGGCAACATGGGGCCGCATATGCCGCGTTACTGCCGACATCGGCTGAGGCGATGGCTTTCAACGGCAACTATGGCGCCGATTTTGCCTTTCTACGGACAATATGGGCTGGCCGACGCGTTTATCGGCAACACTGTGCCAAGTATGCCACCTTAGAGCCCCCGTCGGCTGAGCCGATAACTTTCTCTGGCAAATGTGGCGCCGATTTTGCCGCTCAACAGCATCGTCTGAGGAATGGCAAATTTGGCGCGATATTTGCCTAAAAAGAATATTTCACAGGAAACATTGAGTCATTTCTGCCATCCGGGAGGCAACGTCGACTACGCCGCAGCCTTTCCTGGTTGATATCGGCCGGGCCTCTTTGGAAGCCTGCTGTATATAATAATAGAGATCCGATCGAGGCAAGCATGACCGAAATTCACTTGAGAGATTCGACGTGAGAATCAGATGTTGATCTTCATATATTCATGTATATGCGTTTCAGTGCCGGAACATAGCGCGCGCGCGTTTTGAACAGCATATAATATTCTGTTCGCGCGCTTTGCTTTTTACGAACACGGTGCACAAAGAACGTGCATATAGAGAAACTATTTATATATATATATATGTACAGGCTGTTTTGCGGGAACATTGCGAAATACGCTGGCGCAACAGTGAACATTAGCGAAGAAGGATCGACAAGCATGGTGGAAAATTATCTGACAGTGCATGTCAGATAATTAAAATTCGCAAAAATCGAACTAGCTCGTGCTTACATCGATCGCCATAACCACCACTGATATGCTAAGCAAAGATAAACAGTCGGAATCGGCACTATGCTGATGACATTTAGCAACCCATGCAAGGAAAGGACCTACGGAGGTAACAGCGAAACAGCGAGGAGACAAAGAAGATCGAGGGCAGACTTTCTGGTGCGCTGAAGCGGAGAAAAACTCTCGCAACCGGCGTTATACTATATACTGACATTTAGCTACCTATGCAAAGGAACGGTATACGGAGCGCGACAGCGAGGGGACAAAACAGATCTGGTGCTAACTCTATATTCAGAGGACCATGAAATACATAGATCCCCTTTCATTGCAGATCAAAATGAAGGGCTCTTGTCAAGACCACATTTTCAAAAAAGGCAAGAACGAAAAAAAAGAAAGCGACATTTGCAAAAAAGACAGAAACGAAAAAATAAAGCAGTAATATGGCAAGTATTTTTCATTTCAAAGGTGGCAAACGAATGCACACAACTATAATTGATATAGAGCTTTTCTGGTTAGTTATACTAGAGTGTATGTGATCACACAGTGTTCTTGTTCAGGCGATCTGCGTATTTTATGTTATATAAAAACAGCAAGCATGCACTGAAAAAAACTTGTTGACAATAAGAGCTCTCTTCTGTGCCCAAGTTTCTTCATATGTTGTTGCATTGTTACTGTATAAATGAACCCGCCTAAGTCAAGCAGTTGTTGACGTGCCCTTCCACTACATGTCATCAGTGCATTAGTGATACTAGCGCATTCCTTTAAAATGAAGCTCCTGTACAGCCCAACGCATGTATCGCAGCTCGCATAATCCCAGCAACAGAAAAGAATAATTTTCTACTGGTAGGGTAAACGTATACCGCCCTTTTCCACTCCATGCTCTCTATTACCACGCAGATACAATAGGCCAGTGATTCCTTAATACGCCCACGGCGTTGTATATAATTCCTCCTTTTTTGCTTTTTTTTGTGTGTAACTACCGTCAGTGTGTTCTTTCCGTACCTTTCGAATTCGTTTACACATCGGCCATCCGTTACGTAGTACTAGTTAGATGAGCAGAATATATCGAGCTTGACTGCATGCTCTGTGCAGTGTGTCGGATTTATCACTGACGTTCGTATGAGACTATGGCGTTGATATAAGCAAACATGTGCGTATTCTGATATTTAACAACTATTTTATTTATCATCAATAAAGGCAAAAGAAGGGCGCGTAGAGACAGAGCCATCGCAGTATTTCTTGTGCGGAAAAGCAGCGCGTGCATGTCTTTCCTACGCTGCAGAAAATGGCAGAAATTCAAGCACAATGGTGGCGCTGCGGGTCCTCGCTACGTTTGTTGCGTGCAGTGCAGCATTTCGCTCGCGTTTTTGTCTATAGTGGGTGGTTCAGCCTCTGCGAAATCCTGCGCTACAGGTAGCTGGCAAGAGAACACATGCATACCAGCATCCTCCATAGGCTGCACCAGGCTGCACTTAACAAATGCATTCCCGGCGGGTGTCCCCGCCATTGTGCATAAATGTTTGCCCCGCAGAAATGCCGTCTTCCACGTTTTGCGACAGCCACAAAAAAAAGAAAGAAAAACGCGCATATTCTACCTAGAAATAACCTAGCACAGGCTAAGCTAGCAGCCACTAAAAATAAAAAGAAATGTGTGAAGGGGGGGACGCGCGTCCCTTCCCGAACTGACCACGCTCGTCACGGGCCCCTCTATGCACGTCCATTGTGGGCACCTACAGTTTGCAAAGAATCTCGTTCTGCACCCGTTTTTGGTGGCATTGGTGGCCCTTCGGAGGGGGAGACCGCGCAGTTTTCGGGAAACTTTCCGCGCGGCTGCATTTCGATGGAGGCGAAATGTTGAGGCCCGTGTGCTGTGCGATGTCAGTGCAAGTTAAAGAACCCCAGGTGGTCGAAATTTCCGGAGACCTCCACTACGGCGTCTCTCATAATCAGAGCTGGTTTTGGGACGTTAAACCCCACAAAACAACTTGTCGCGGCTGCATTGCTACCGACATGGAAGGTGTACGGACGAGTTTCAGCGGCTGCACGCAGTCTGTCTACGCGTGTCGGCGCATGTACCGAATTTATCGATCATTCAAGTTGATTGCGCGATTCCTTGGCGACTGTACCTCCTAATACAATGCCGATCCCAACTTCGACATCACTTGTATATGAACACAAGCCTGCGCCTTTTGGTGAGACTACAGTGCCGTCGCCGAATTTGTATTGCTGACACACAGCTGAAGAGTGCACAGCGGATGCCGAAATTCGGTAAGTGGCTGGCCAGTTTTCAGAATGGGGCCTGGCGGTTTTTGTTGCGATGTTAAACCACCGGTTCCACCTTTATATATTTTTCTGTCGTGGGGGGCGTAGGCTTTATATTTTCGAATAAAGAGTCTACGCACGGTGTCCCAAACCAATTTTACTTCATATAGTTAATCCTGTGCTTTTATCAAACGCCCATTGTGTGGTGACTTGCAGTTCTCGTAACATTTTTTATCTTGCCCGTATATTTAAAGGTAACGTGATACCGAACACGCGCTCCTTGGTGCTGGGCACGTGCGGCAGTTCGGCACGCGATGGCATTTTTAAGGTAGCCTTGAAAAATTGTTCCTCCTCTAATATCTGCTCATAATGCGCCTTGCACCTGTAATTTAAGGACACTTTTGCCTAAAGACCCCATCCTTGGTGTGTGTCGTGTTAGCTGACGTCTACATGTTTTCCTTTCCGATGTATGCCAAAAATGTTAAATTTATTATAATCCAAAATGCACCTGTTTCCACTAATGCGCCGCTTTAAAATTTCTTTGCAACAGAATCTTTACTCGCGTTTCTTTTCTTTTTCCCTTGGGTATCTAAAGCGACACAAAGCCAAGATCTGGGGGTTGAATATTGAACATATATTCATTATATAGCTAAAAGGACAACTCTCTTTTGTTATTTTCTAAAGTGTGCCCCGATTATGAGATGTTTTTACATTTCTTGAATTTCCGCATTTGTTCATGAGTCGCACATAAGTTGCATACAATTATGGTATAGTGCTGATGTGCTCCACAGCTGTGATAACTTTTCATGCCTTTTCCCGCAGGTTGCACCCATGCCGAAGCTTTTCCACTACGACGGTGCAACACGAGAATAGCATATTATCAATGCAGAGTTCACAAAATAAATGAAATAGTGCCTTTCCCTGTAAACCTCTCTTGTGTTATTTGTTTTGTTTAGAATGCATAAATAGAAAGTAGAGAGGATCCACTTATCCCCACTTATTACTGTGTTAATAAAGCTTTCGCGTATTCATGAGAGGCACATTTACACAAGCTACTGTTGGTCCTTCGAAAATGCCTTCATAGCCCTTCGAAAATGTGAAAACAAAAAAATAAAAATTTTTGCAATCCAAACGGCGCGACACACGTGGGTAAACACTGGAAACACCATAGTGGCTGTTAACGGTCGCGCAAGGGGTTTCGTGATGCCGGCGAGGCCGACAACACGCCAAAAGAGCCTGCATGGCCGCAACATCGGCCAATGCTACCTAGCCAAATTCGACCCATTCTGGCTGGTCAGATTTCGCCCACTCGGGATGGCCAAGTTCGAGCCATGGTGGCTTCGCCACAGTGGAGCCATTCTCGCTGGCCAGCATCGGTGAGATGTGGGTGAAAGTAGCGCGAGCGCGATTTGCCGACTTAGGCCCGACATCGCTACCGACTTTGGCCGACTTCAGGCCTACATCACTCCTGTGTTGGCGTGCTACCTGCGAACCGGAACGCCAGACGACGAACCACCGACCTCGACGTGATCATCGACGGCCACAGCGTCACCGCCCTAGTCGATGCCAGCGCCGACTACTCTGTCATGAGCGGTCCCTTCGCCGCCAATCTCAAGAAGGTAAAGACTGCCTGGGAAGGACCAGATATCCGAACAGCAGGGGGCCACCTTATAACACCGACTGCAACCTGCACGGCAAGAGTCACGATTGACAGCCAGGCATATTCGGTGAGTTTTGTGGTCCTGCACCAATGCTCGCAACATGTCATTTTAGGCATGGATTTCCTGGACCAACACGGTGCATCATCGACCTAAGATCCAGGTCAATCACGCTGTTCACGGAAATGCAACGCCGTCAGACTGCAACGTCGCTTATCATACCTTGAATGTGACAGAAGAGCAGGTAACCATCCCGCCACTGTCGAGCGCCATCATTTCCGTCGGCACCAAAGCGTCTACCAACTTACAGGGTGTCATCGAAGGCGACCAGCACTTGCTCCTACACCGTCAGATGTGCGTTGCAACAGGCATAGCCTAGCTTAATAACGGCGAAGCCAAGGTAATGGCGATGAACTTCAGCAACGAATATGGGCACCTGAATAGGGATATGACGGTAGCGCTCCTAAGTGAATTTGTAGAAATAAGCAGTCTTCGCCCTCACCGATTCTCACAGACCCGCAACAACGACCGCAGTGTCCGCGCCCGCCTTCGAAGTCAATCAAGGCCTTTCCAGGCACCAACAAAAGGAGCTCAAGGCCTTACTTCAGCAATACAAGGACTGCTTCTCGTCGTCATCGAGGCTTCGTCAGACCCCTCTCGCGAAACATCGCATCATAACCGACGAATATGCCCGTCCTCTCCGTCAGAGCCCCTACCGAGTTTCGGCACGGGAACGCGAGGCCATCAAGCAAGAAGTCGACGAAATGCTGCGTGACGACATCATTCAGCCGTCTACGAGCCCGTGGGCATCACACGTGGTGTTAGTGAGGAATAAGGATGGAACCCTACGTTTTTGCGTCGATTATCGTCGCCTGAACAACATCACAAAGAAAGGCGTGTATCCTCTCCCACGGATAGACGATGCCTTGTATCGACTCTACAACGCAAGATAGTTTTCGTCGATGGACCTCATAACCGGCTACTGGCAAATCGAAGTAGACGAGAGAGACCGAGAGAAGACTGCCTTCATAACACCAGACGGCCTGTTCGAATTTAAGGTCATGCCCTTCGGTCTTTGCTCGTTGCCTGCGACGTTCCAAGGGTTATGGACACAGTACTGGCAGGTTTGAAGTGGCAGACTTGTCTCGTCTACTTGGACGACGTAGTCGTATTTGCTTCCAGCTTCGACGAACACCTCCGGCGCCTTGAAGCCGTTGTTCGGGTAATCAAAGCCTCCGGACTTACCCTGAAGCCAGAACAGTGGCGTTTCGCCTACGAGGAGCTATTGTTCCTTGGCCGCATTATCAGCAATTCGGGAGTACGCCCTGATCTATTGCTTTCCGGCGATGTTGAAGTGAACCCCGGGCCAGAGAAAAAAACAATGTTAAAAGAGCTGTGTGATGGCCAAAAGGCAATACAGGCCGATCTAGAGAACTTGGGCAAGCGACTGAAGGTAGTTGAAAACAGCTTGAAGGTGATTAAAGAACAAGCGAGCACAATAGCTCAATTGTCAAAAACAGTCAAGGAATTAGAGACTACTCTTCGGAAGCAGCAGGAAAGAATGGACAGCTTTGAGGACAGAAGTAGGCGGAATAATCTTATGGTATTTGGAATACAGGAAAGCAAGACGGAATCTGTAGCCGATCTTGAAGCAAAAGTACTAGTAAACGTTTTTCAAGAAAGGCTTGGTGTCACCCTGAATACCGTGGAACGAATACATAGGATAGGGAAAAAAAGTGGCAGGCCTCGCCCTGTAATCCTCAGGTTGTATGACTATAGGGAAAAATCCGAAGTGTACAAACAGTGCAGGAAGCTGAAAGGCACTGGCATCTCAATTTCGGATAATTTTTCAAAAGAAACATTGGCGAAGCGTAAATGCTCTGGGATTCCGCGAAACAAGAAAGGGACAGTGGGCGTCATGTGCGCTTGAATTACGACAAATTACACATAGACTCCGACGTCTACACGTGGGATCATTCAAAGAACAGTCGCGTAAAGTTTCAGCGTCTTAAAGGACGCGCTGCTGTTGTAAGGGATGACTGACGGAAAGGACATGACTCAAGTGCACTCCGCTTGCTCAATGTAAATGCAAGAAGTCTGGCTAACAAGGTTGGAGACCTGGAATACATTGTGGTTAACTACGATCCTCACGTGATAACGATTACTGAAACATGGCTACGGCCCGAAATACAAGACCAAGAGCTTCTACCACCGAACTATAAAATCATTCGCCGGGACCGCGACGCGCGTGGCGGCGGAGTTGCAGTAGTGATCAGGGCTGATATAGACTGTGTACAAATGCCTGGTATTCCAGCACACGAAAGTGTTTGGTGCCAAATTAAAGTAGATAACGCAACGATAATTCTCGGCGCTGTGTATCGACCGCCTAACTCCCCATTTCCTATGTCGAAGACATGCAGCTTTACTTAGAAAGCCTAAGGATCCGTAGCTCTCGACTTATTATTTCTGGGGATTTCAACTTACCAGGCATCGACTGGTCGGAGCTTAGCGTTCAGCCTCGTGAGAAAAGCCTGTGTGAACTACTCCTAGAGATAGCTTTCAGCCATGATTTTCAACAGGTAGTTCAAGAGTTCACGCGCGTAGTTGGGAAACAGGGTCGATCTTAGATTTAGTATTCCTAGACGGGCGAATTCAAGAATATGATGTATCGGTAGAAGCCGGTCTTTCGGATTATAAGTTATTTTATTAGAAATAAAGCATACCACCGTATGCCCAAAAACTTATAGCGCAAGTACGCATGTTCTGTGTTTTGACAAAGCCGATGACACAAGCATTATTGATCACCTTTCGTTATGTTTTGACAGCTTCGGTCAGATGAAGGACGTCAATGCAATGTGGACGGAATTGAAAACCGTCTTATTTCACTGTGTCGATAGGTTTGTGCCCATGCGTAAGAAGAAAAAAAATAAACGGAACCCATGGATAACACGAGAGATCATACATCTAAAACGGAAGATTAGCCGTGAAGGAAAGAAATCAAGAAAAGATCACGATAAAATTTCGGCACTAAGCATTGCATTGCGCACGAAGATGACTGCTGCTAAAAAAACTTTCTATGATGTGACATTGACCAATTTTATGAAGGACGATCCACACCGATTTTGGCGCCATTTGTCACTAGACAACGAAGGTCCTAGGGACATTGTGGTTAATGATGAACTTGTGTCGGACTACTCTCGTATTGCAACTTGCTTCAATGATTTCTTTCAATCTGTCTTTACTCATAGTTCTACAGAAAGTTTTTCACCCTTCGCGCTAGAATCCCCGTATGATTCTCCGATGCCTGATATAGAGGTATCATATGAAGGCATTGTAGCACTTTTGCTTAATATTAAAGACAAGAAAGCTATAGGACCAGACGGTATACCAAATGTGTTTCTTCGTCGCTATGCGGAATGGGTAGCCCGCTATCTCGAGATTATATTTAAGGCATCGCTAGCACAGAAACAGATTCCTGATGATTGGCTGGTCGCAAAAGTTGCCCCGGTACACAAATCTGGTGAAAAGCAAAACATTGGCAACTATCGGCCTATTTCATTGACGTGTGTGTGCTGCAAGCTTCTTGAACATATAATATCAAAATCAATCTATAGTTACCTTGAAGAGAAGAAAGCTTTCTTTTCTAATCAACACGGTTTTCGACGAAACCTATCCACCGTCACACAACTGATAGAAACAATTAATGACTTCTCAACTGCTCTAAACAACAGAAAACAGATAGACGCTATATGTTTAGATTTATCCAAGGCTTTTGACCGGGTCGTGCATACAAAATTAATAAATAAGCTAGTGGACATGAATATAAATTATGAAGTTGTTGCATTGATCGGCTCATACCTTGCAGGTCGGACACAATACGTCGAAATAAACGGTGACAAATCTAATTTGTTAAAGGTAACCTCAGGCGTACCACAGGGATCTGTTTTAGGGCCCCTTCTTTTCTTGGTCTGTATAAACGACATTGCTCACGATATAGGCGACGACATAACTGTACGGTTATTCGCAGATGATTGCCTAATGTATCGTGAAATTAATAACCAGAATGATCAGGCGTCACTCAAGCGAGCTCTTATACAGTGGAAGATTGGGCCGCTAAATGGGACATGAAAATTAATGAATCAAAATCAGTCATGCTCAGACTTTCCAACCGAAAAAAACACATTATAAAAGGTAATATAAAATGAATTCCACCACTCTTACTGAAGCTGACTCGATAAATACTTAGGCTTAACAATATCAAAAGACTTAAGTTGGAAACCACACGTAAACCAGACTTGTGCAGCCGCTAGAAAAAAGTTATGGCTTCTTCGCCGTAAGCTAAAGCTAGCAACACCATCCGTCAAGCTGCTTGCATATTTGACTTACGTGAGACCAACGTTAGAATATGCCAGCGCGGTGTGGGACCCGTTCCAATCGGGGTTGATAAATAATCTTGAAAAGATCCAAAGAAAAGCAGCAAGGTTTATTTTATCTCGGTACTCTCGAGATGACTCCGTTTCCGAAATGCTTCGGTTGCTTGAATTGCCAACGCTGGCTCAATGCCGGAAGCTTGCTAGATTTAAATTTCTTTTCTTGTTATCAAAAGGCCATCTTAATATTGAAAGTAGAACATATCTTATTCCGAGGCAACCCAGCAATGTCAGATCAAATAACCAATTTTTGTACACGATTCGAAAATCCTATCTTGATGTGTACGCTTACTCTTTTTTCCCCGAACGATAAAAGAGTGGAACGATTTGCCAGTAACTGTACTAAGTTCAACGACCATTGGAAGTTTTGAAGAGCGCATTAAAAACCTGCTATATAACTGACTATTGCTAGTGTTGTATGTACAGTCCTCATGATATTCGAAAGTTCATGCTGTAGTTACTTATATTGCATATTATAACACTGTAAATGTCTGTATGTATGTTGTATTTGTTTTCTCCTACAGCTTCGTATTTGTGTTTTGAAATATGTATTTTTTGCTATTTTGTTTTCATTATATTGTACTTTGTTTTCCTCCTCGTAAATTCAGTGTACCCACCCTGTTACGGGCCCGGACGGCCAACAGTATTTGGAAATAAAATAAATAAATAAATAAAAGCCGACGCATTACGCCGCTTCTCAGTCTTTCCGTCGACTGATGACTGTTCACACCGCTATCGCTGTGCATCGTCCCTGGCTTTGTTTTGCTGGGCACAAGTTCGCCCAATAAACAGTTCGCCTGACATCACTTGAGTCCTGCGTGCTTCCCTTGAGTGCTGTGTGCGTCACTACCACGCGACAGTATTTACAAATAAACAAATCTAAAGAAAATACGCAGTAATACATGCTATAATAGACCCGGCATACACCAAACTGAGGCAATGGGCACAACGGAACGCACAATGAGTAAAATAAGCGAATGGCTAAAATCGGTACAAAGCTTTCAGGAAAACCATTACAACAGTCTGAACACGTTGTGGCTCATCTGTTCAGTTCACCTATAACATCCGATCCAATGAAGCAGAGGGCTGCCACTTTCTCACAGTGCAGAAGTTTGCAGTCGCGAGTTCCGTGTCCGTAGTCCACTTAGGGGTTCTGACTTCGTAAACTTGCCAGTTTCAGCAGATATCGGTGCCATGCTACAGAACCTGTACGTCCGAAAAACCTCTGCTGAGTGAAAGCCGCTTCGCCTGCCTCCCCCCCCCCCCGGCTACGTACGAACAAAGCAACGGATTAGTGCAACCCACGCGGCGCCTCCCACCCCTGCCGCGATACGCTTCGATGTTCAGCGGCCTCCTGTGCCTGCTTCTCGAGGTAGAAAGTTAACAAATGCTTTTCTACCTTGCGGACGTTTTGCACGTTAAAGAACCCCAGGTGGTTGAACTTTCTGGAACCCTCCACTACGGCGTCTCTCATAATCACAGCTGGTTTGGGACGTTAAACCCCACATAACAACAACACCAACAATATTTCCTCATGCACAACTTATACCGTCCTTATTCGCGCACACCACGTAACTCGTGCTTCCTTTTTCTCCGTGAATCGTGAAGTTCTAGAAGGTCCGTAAATTACATTAAAATTGCGCAAATTCTCCCGAAATACATGTAAGAATCTTGACGCGTGCTGAGCTGAGATGTATCAAATGAATGTATCACAAAAATGAAGGTAGCTTTCACTCAACACAACGCGTACTTTAACAGCCATATTCATCCGTGGGCTACACTCAAGCATTACCGGATTTGCGACTCGGGATTGTCGTCACTGGTGCTGTCAGCGGCGTCTCCGAACCCCAGTATCAAGCGTGACTCATATTAGCGAGTAATAGCTAAGCGGCTCAGCGGTACAGCGGTACAGCGGGCCCAGCGAATGAGCGGAGGGGACAGCGGAGCGCATGACGAAAGGAAGAGTAATAGCTGAGCGACGCCCTTCGCTGGTTTCAGCGGAACGTACTGCTGCGCCACCTGTTGAATAATGTTGAAGTTACTGTCGATCGAGCAGATGTTTTACCTGTTGAATAAATTCAAGTTACTGCGAAAAGGATATCGCAAAAGTCATTTTTCATTAGATCACAGGTGTTATGTGGAAACGCATCTTCGTTTTTGCTACATGACACGACGACACACCGCCGCCGCTTGTGTTCGGAGCTGCCATCTTGCAAAACGCTCGCACGCTGGCCCGCTGCATACGCTCCGCTGAAGAGACGAAATGAGCGGGGGAGCGGCTCGCTCCGTAAATGCGCTGGCTGTCCCAGCGTGCCGCGCATGCGCAGTTGGCGTCTCCGCTCGTTCGCTGGGCCCGCTGGTCCGCTAAGCCGCTTAGCTATTACTCCCTATTCACGTGTCGCAATCTTCGTGGCAGCACGGCTCTCAGTTAACCGGCAAACGCTACGGTGAATTTGTTTTGTAGGTATCACCAACATGTCGCTACAAAAAAAGATCAAAATGCGATCGGCTATGGCGAAGCCTGGGCTACCCAACACGCAATACTGATAAAGAACAGCACTAGCCTGCGCCACGTGGCCCTATGTGTGTAAGTAATATTCTTGTAAGTAATATATAATATTCTTGTAAGTAATAATATAACAGAGCATGTAAGTAATATTCTTGCGTGAACCGTACATAAAGTTCGGAGTGCAGAATTACGCGTGGCCGCTAATTATGCGAGTGCGCACGGTACGTACACATATATTAACGTTGTTTCAAATTAAAAGGAAGTGATGTCTTCCAATATGTCTGTTGTACTTCCCAATGTGAACAACATAGGCGCGACAATATTTACGTCTGGACAATGTTATCTCGCAAGCAGCATTGCTGTCCTGTATTGGCGAAACCAGCTTATTGAATGGAAATCATGCAGACCCCTGGATGGCACAAGAAAACGTGAATGTCAACATTTGCTTGACGTGCTCTCATCGTTTGATTTGCACCAAATCGTCTCTGTTCCCACTCGTAATCATTCGCTTTTAGACCCTATATTAACTACGGAACCAAATAATGTTTCGGTAAAAGCTTTGGATGGCGTCAGCGACCACAATATCTTGCATTGTGAGTTCGTATGCGCTCTGCAAAAGCGTGAATACAGAGCGAAGGTTATATTTGATTACAACCGGCGAATGTAGACGAGCTATATTTGACCTTTCCGCCTTTTCTATCGACCTTTTGCAATCATTCACCAACGCGACGTCAATACAACAGGGCACTCATTCGTGACAAATGATCACGCTTAAAGAAAAACATATTCCTAGAATCAAAATAACCACCTGTACGCAAAGCGCTTGGTTTACGACGCATGTGAAACGCACTGTTAACAAAAAGAAACGTTTATATTGCAAAGCTA